>VZRH01001693.1:940351-1018677 GCA_013397555.1 Urocynchramus pylzowi | reverse complement strand
GGGAAAAAAAAAAAAAAAAAAGGCAAGATACAGGCCCACAATAGTCTTAATATAACTATCTTAAAAAATACCTCTGTGCAAGATACCAGATTCACACAGCAATCCATTCCTCTGTTTTATCCTTTTGACTTTGCAGGTGAGGTTAAGCATTCATAATAACTTAATCTGCTCTTGCAGTTCCTTTTTTTTTTCTTTCTTTCTTTGAATAAGCAAACACTGACTAAAGGAGATTTACAGTTAGGTAGTCTTGGTCTCAAATTGCTGAAAGTTATTAAATATAAACTTACTTTTTCTATCCTCTTTTATGGACCAGTGATCAGAATAATTGAGCTTCATGAGCAGAAGGTGTCTGTATTCTTGTCTCCTAAATTCATGGATGCTCCAGCTAGTAGAACATTATTCATCAGAATACTTTGGACACTTGTAGTAATCAAAGAACAATGGTTATTTTCAAAATTTATTACCCAGAGAGTGTGTATCCTAAAAATATTGTAAAAGCTGTAAAGGTTGGAAGACAGAAGTGGGAAGCATTGGTTTAACACTGAAGTGCAGTAGCTCCCTGTTAAGGAAAGGATTTTGTAGGCATTAGGTCAGCAATATGTTCTGAAAAAATATATGAGAAATGAGAATCAGTACTTTTATATTTCCTAGACATGGAAGGGTACTTCTTTTTAAAGAATAGTAGGCTGGAGTGTTAGAGTAATAACAGAAGTGAAAATGCCTGGGATTAATTAAATTAGTTAAAAGACAATGTAATGATTGTGTATAATGATATCTGAGGCAATTGGAAATGACCATTAAAATGCCTGGAATAACAGATGCTTAGGCCTGAAAATGATCAATAACATGACTGTGAGACAGCTGGTTTCATTAATTGAAGAAATTAGCTAACTGGTTAGGAACTTGCTTCAGTTAGATCAATTAAAAACAACTAATTGAATAGAAGGAGAATTGTGCTTCATTGGTTCAAATAAAATAAGTTTAGTAAAAGATTTAAGAAATCACAGATGGGTGTCTAATTAATAACAGCAACAATGACAAGAAAGGTCTTCAGTGGTTAAATGAGGAAAAAAGAGTTTTAGCAGACATAAGGGATTGAGTGCATTGAGGGCAGATACCTGAGGACCCTTGGGTAAGGGTTAGGTTAATTGAAATCTATTGGATCAGACTATAGAGGAAGTGAATGGCTTTCTCATGTGCAGCCTTTGGGGTAGCTTATTCCTCATCTACTTGTCCAAGAAAACAGGATTTGGGAATATGTGTCTACAAAAATAATGAGAGGCATGTTTAAAACATCTGCTAGGGTGCAAAAAACTAAATGTGGACACCATCAGTTTCTAACTGGAAAAATATGATCCACAAAACTTCATACCATGGATTTCCTAGGAGCACCAGAGTTAAATAACAATTTTCACTTTGGTGTGACAGCTGTTTAAAGCATAGAAAAAGCTCCAGTGAGAGCTTAAAGGAGCCTGCCAGTACCTAAAGGGGGCTACAAGAGAGATGGAGAGGGTTTTTTTAAAAGGTTGTGTAGCAGTCTGGTCCAGTGATAGATGTTACTGCCCAATGCAGCAGGACTTGGAACTAAATTATCTTTAAGGTCCTTCCCAAACTATGACTTTTTTAAATGTAGCTGCCTATTGCCCTTCTGAGTAGGTAGTGCCTGAGAGATATGAAAGTATTTTCCAGATATTATTTAAACATATATAAAGAATACAAATAAAATATAGAATATGTATAGAATACATTTTAATAAATATAGAATATATTATTAGTATATAGTACTAATATGTTTTGAAAAGTGCCAATTTTTTTCTCATTTTCTATGCAAATAAATGACTAAAAAATAAAAAGAACCTTTTAAAAATAGTAATGTGTAGAAATCTCAAGTAGCTGTTTTCAGCTTGCTATTTGAGACTGGAGGATGGAAAAAGGTGCACAAGTTTATTACTCCTCCTGCTCTAGAAGTAATTATACCAATTAATTTAACAGTTGTGATATGTTCTTTTGATGGCTCTATAACCAGCTTCCATTTGCATTGATTGTCCTGGTAATTATGTTTATTATAACATCATATATTTACAACAGCATTACAAACACCCATCTCCTAAGGCCACGCCAGTATAATAAAGATGTAGTGGTTTTAGTTTTGCCACATTGCAAATACTTGACTCCAGACTTGACAAAAAGCTTTCTGTATTCAATTAACCCTAATGATGAGCTATCAGACCTGTAAAATGCTGCTATATGTTACATTACCTAACACAACAAATAAGTCCAAATAATCAGCAATAGTGGGGTCTGATTCAGAAAATTTGTTCTATATCGGAGCTTAATTCTTTTAATTGTTTTTATACAGAATAACCCTATCATGGTATTCTGTGCAAACCTGGCTATATATGAGTACTCCATTTTTAACTCCAGTCTCTCAAAATCATGCAAACAACAAGAAACATTTCTGCATTTGTACCTCTGAGACAAGACAATAAGCCCTATGACTCACTGATACATTTTTAGGTTCTAATGAGAATGTTCTAAATCTTTCAAATACATTTTCTACAAAAGGCTTGGAAAGCATTCACCTTGAGGAGGATAGAATGTGTCTGCAAAGCAAGAATGGCAAATCTCTTCTACAAAGGGAAATTCTTCTCCTTTTTTGAAGGCAAAGAGAAAAAAGGAAGATCTTCATTCTGCTTGAGAATTGATGTGACACCCTGTCTTTGGAATCTGTTTCTAGAACCAATCACTCCCTGTTCCTATGATAAGGACAATACTGCACTGATCCCTTTTCAAAAAATGTCAGCAGAAAGAGAGGGAATTAAATGGAGGGTCTACACTCAGAAAGTTGAAGTCTGGACCAATTAAACTCACCAGAAGGGAGTTCTTCCACTCTCCTTAGAGAAACTAGAATTTCATTCCACACATTCCACAATTATAAAGCTCTAAAATACTATCTGTGCAACAATGAATTTCATCACAGCAAGTGAATTCTTTTAAACAAACCAGAGATCCCATGAATAGGAAAAGGGAATTTATAACTCAGGAATGTTGAAGCTATAAAAAAAAAGGCAGTGTAAAAAGAAATAGACATTATTCTCAAGGAGATTTGATTTGTGTTTTCTATATATCTAGATATTCCTCTTTTCTGTTCATCATCTTTGCCCTTTTTTTGCCATCTGAAAATAATTTTGGTTTTCCTACTGAATTCTCAGGTTATCCACCTATTGTTTTAATTGGCAGGGGCAAAATACTTTTATGATTGAATTTAATTGAATTTAATTCCTCCTTGTCATGTATAATGGCTTCTTCACTCTCCTGTTTCTCTTTTTGAAGTCTGAGAATATTTGAAAGAGTGGAATAACTCTTTTGCCTCAAGTGTTTAATTTTTTTTTCCTTTTTTCTTTTTTGTTATTTTTTGCTTTGGATCTCCTAATCCCAAGAGGGATGAATCTCTTAAATTTAAGTATGAAGAACATTATAAGTTTTGATTTCATATGTATGATATTAACAGGTTAATTTTTTATTTTACCTTCAACAACAAAGCATTAATTGCTGCTCTAAAGTTAATGTATTCCCCATGTTCTGTCTGTTTTAATATGTAGATTATAGCTACACGTCCTCAGACCACTCTGGATACCAATTTGAAGTGTTGTTCATTAATTAATACAGGGTACTAATTACTATTGTTCCAACTACGTTTTTCATGTGCAAGTTTGAAACTTCTTGCATTTTATTTTATTAAATAAACCAGGTGAGGGATGAAGAACTTATATTATAAAACATTTTATGACAAACATTTCTATGATGCTAAGCATACAAAAACTGGAGTACTTTAGATCTGCATAACTTCTGAAGAAGTTATGCAGATCTAAAGAAGTTTTTGACTGTATGATGCCATTTTGATACACATACATATAGTTCTAAAAAATATACTGAACTGGGGGGTTTTGCAATATGAATAGAAATTTTATAATCCAGTTTCTAAATATCAGTAAAGATCCACAGAATGAGGAAAAATAAAAATTCCCTTTCTGACGTTCAGATATGTTGCTGATACTGCAGGAAAAGATCTGGTGGAGGTTCCATGGGTCTCATGCCAAAAGTATCTTTGAAATCTTATTGGAAAAAATCACAGCATGAGGACTGCTTGCATCTTGTGATTTGAAATAAGAAACTTGAAGTTCTTACAGTAATTCAGTAGTGCCAGAGTTTTTTTTTTTTAGTTCAATAGTTTTACTCTATTAATGTATTTAAATATCAATAATTTCCACCTTGGAAATTGGTGATGGGTTCTCTCTGCTTTCTAGGGTATATAATTGAAATAAAAAATATTACTTTGACTTCAGCAATCATTCTGCAAAAGCTCCTTGTAAAGTGCATATGCCTTCAGTTCTTCTAGTACAAATATTAGCAGGTACTAGCCTGGATTCTACACACAAAATATTAGACCCTTTTATTAGCTCTTACCAGCAACACAGATATCCTTGGAAAACAGCAAGTGAAGTCCTCCAGAAACTTGCAGATACATGTTCTGAAGCATTATGACAGAGGAACCAACACAAACCCACTTTTCTCCATCTTTCTCATTGATTGCTTAAACATCAGTTACCTAATGTTCTCTAAGCAGGAAATTTTATATGCACTAATAGAATTACATTCCCTTAGGGTAACATTTCTATTTAAGTAAGGAACTGGGAAATCCATCTTGAGAAGGTATATTAGGATTGGCTTTCATGGATCTCTCTCTACCTGCTGGAACTATTTGCATGAAATTCAGTATGTATTAAAGGATCAATGACATTATATGAAAGAACCAATAGGAAAAGCTCTTCAAATATATATTATTTATAAAGAGTTTTTTAAATTGTTGCATGTCTTTATAAGAATTATAATAGGTATTTCAGCTGGCATTTATAGACAAATTGGACCAGCATCTAGGTGGGAACTCCAAAAAAGGAAAGATGCAGACCAAATGTTCATCAGTGCCATCACAGAAAATTAACTGCATAAGGGTTTTTTGTCACTCCAGATAAATGGGCATATGACTGCCTCCTGGGAATGACTGAAAAAATGTATCTAACTATCCTGGTAGGCCAGACTGTGTCACACATTGCTGGTTAGCCTAAACCTACTTGCTGTCTTTCACAGTCCTTTGAAAAGCAATGCAAATTTTGTCTGAGCAAGGAAAGCAGAACAGATCTCGTAAGTCCTGTAGTCACTTTTATTCTTTCATCTGATGACACTAAAACAAATATATTTTGAATGTACTGTATTTCATTTAAAATAAAATAAATTAGGGTGATTATTTTTGATAAAGCCGCTAAGAGTTGAACCTAGCAGCCTCATAGGATGGTATGACGCTTCTAATTTTTAAATATGACTCAGAAAATGGAATATTAATCTGTTCTAAGGTTAAAAGAGTAACTAGCTATAAGGATACTCATTAAAATGTTTTTACAAGTTACACACAGCTACTGTGAATTAGCTCCTAAAAATCCATTTATCCCCATGGCAGAAATTATGATTTTGATCACATGAAGAATGAATGACACTGGCTTTCTATGTAAACTGATCTAAGCCCTATTGTACTGGAAAAATAATTATATTTAAGTAATGAAACATAATTAATATTTTAATTTTTTTTTTCTTCCCATTTGTTGATGAAGTACCTCTTTACATACAATCACTGATCTCAAAGTCCTCAAGTGATTTCATTCAGGCTTTCCTCACTTGGATATTCACTGTTAAGGATCTGCTAGTGGGCTTTTCATGTCTTTCTACTGCATGTTCTTGGGATGCACAAAAAATTTGACTCAACCACCAAATATCTGTATCCCAGTGTTATGTTTTCTAATGCAGAAAGTGGCCAGCAAGCTTTCAGATGGGTCTAGAGTTCAGTGCAACATTACTGCACACTGCAGTCTGCTCACTACTGCACAGAGACCACAGCTGGGAAGACAATTTCACAGATCTGGTTTTCTCATTTCAACATTCTAAAATGCACTAAGCAGTCTTACTCTGTCTTGTTTTCCAAATTGTGGAGGTGAAGTCAGTTAATGATTTTTATAAATACATATTGTAGTTAATAATTATAGTATGTATCTCCATGAACCAGATAGACAATTTGAATTATTGCCTGGTACCTGTCTGCCAGATTGACCTGGCGATCTATCCAACCACCATTAGGTAAGAAAATTCATACATAAAAGACTTTTGTATTTATTTTTCATTTAAACTTTTTTGCTGGTATAGCAAGATAATGTTATTATGGCTAGTGGTCTTGAAATTTTTATCAAGTTTACATCTCTATTATAGAGCTTTGCACAAGTCATATTTAGTGAGGTCTATAAAGTACTCAGGATTTAGCACTGGAACGCAGAAAGAAGAGTACAAGTTGTATTGATAGAAGAGTGACATGCTCTGCAGAAAGAAGTGTGTTATACTTTGATATAGACTAAATCATGATTTCTGTGACTTATGTAACTCAATGCACACAGATATCATAACATTTTTTGAACAAAATAGGAAATTAAATGAAGAACAGGTAACAAATACATTATTTCATTCATTGACAGTCATTTAAATCCGAATTTTACACTATTTTTTTAAATTCTTACTACAGAATTGAGTTAAGCCATACAGTCTAGAAGTTGAATTAAAGGCCTTGATTTATTTATTACAATCAAAACACCCCTTAGCTTCTGAAGTCCAAGCCCCTGATTTTCCTTCTGTGCTTGAAACCTTTTCCTTGAACAGGAAGCTAGAAGAAGGCAACACAAAAGATCATTCCACAGTTACTACATCTGCTCTTTCCTCTGTTAATCAAACAAGATCTGAACCTGTTTACCTAAATATCACTTATTTTCCCAATGTTTGGAAGTAGGTTAGGTTGCAAATGAATAAGCATTGTTACCCGTATATTTAGAGACATACAAAAGTAAAAGAGTATGTGAGACCCATGACAAAAACATTTGATAGCCCTTGGGAGTACAAAATAATAGACACTGTTGCAATTATAAAATTAGTCTGAATCTGATGGTTTTTTATGTTATAGAACTATATATATATATATATACATGTAAATGTTTATATATATGGTCCTCATTTATTTTTCATTTTTACCTTCTCCTGGTACAAAGTTGCACATTTTATCATTTCATTTTTATTTAATTTTCACACATTTTATACAATAATTCTGGTTTTAGAGAATAAAATCATTACATCCATAAATAGTGACTTCAAACAATAAATAAATATCAAGAAGGATCTGGGCAAAAAAGGTATCACATGCAACAGATGGCATAAAACCTCTTGAAGGCACTAAAGTCCTTAGGAACAGAAAATATTACTACCAAATAAGCTTGGACAGGTGCCTGAGTGACTGAGCATCTTCATGCTGCAAAACATAAACCTCATTGACTTAAGGCATCATACCAAGCTCTCAGTATTATGTAGCAATATTTTTTGATATATCAATGCATACCTATTTTAAGTGGTTAAATTAAAAATATACCAAACAAATTTTTTTTTCAATTATGTTTATTTGTGATATTTAAAAGGTCTACACATATGTTGCACAATACCTATTTGGTGTAGATGTCTTTTAGTATGTTTCTTAGATGTTTTCCCACATAATTTTTGGTACTCAGGTCACCTGTGTTAGAATCATGCAGTACTATACAGAATAAGGTTGACATCACCAGAAACGGGTTCAGGTCCCATTAATTCTCTATATATGCCTTTCTCTTTCCATTGGCTAGTTATACTCATCATAAAAACACTAGATTCTTACTAAGAGAGTCCTTAATAGCAGTATACATGGGATACCTTAGGTGAAAGAGGTTTACCTAGTTCTAATTATTGCTATACAGCTTCCTCAGTGTTGATATCTGTTCTAGGAAACCAGAAAAGACCAAACCTATCTTTCTTAAAGTCGTGATGGTTGTCATTATTGAACTACATTTTCAGCCTCCAAATTATTTTTACAATTCCTCGAGACTTAGATGTGTTATTAGTTACATTAAAATTATTAGTTACATTAAAATTCAAAACAGCAGTTCCCCTGATTTGCCCTTTTACCCTTTTTCTTCCTTCTTTTTCTGTTAGCAATAAAATAGCAAATACGGCACTGAAAGTTTTTCACTGGCAGAATAAAAGCTTTTAGTCACTGGAAAAACAGTATGGGAAAAGTCCACAAGTTGAATGTTGATTTCTGTTTTCAGACAAAATAAAAAGGTTTCATTTATACAGTATATTTATGTAAATAAGGAAGAAATGACACAGTATTAAAATTTCATCCCATTAAGTCAAAAATCCCTGATACTTTAGTCAAGAATCATCAGGCAATTACCTTGGGAGTTCTTTGTACAACTCAGTTTTAACAAGCCTTAGCAAACCAGAACAATGCTAAGGAATAAAAGCCTAGTAACATATGCTTAATCCTATAAAAAGATAAAAGAGGATAAACAAGAGGACAGCAGTTTGGTGTCACTTCTGTGTAAAATAGCCAAATGGTTGTTTTAGCACTGTACTAATAAAGATTTAAAGCCAGCATGGTTTCATGAAAGGAAGGCCTCAGTTCTTTTGGTAAGATTTTCTTTATTTCTTTTTTTTTTTTTTTTTTGCAAAATTGCACATTCATAAAATTCTGTTGCTTTGATACACCTTCTCCTCCAAGGCATTTTAATTCTACAAAACATTTTTATTATTAAGATTTCATTAGGGATTAATCAGTAACACATCAGAGGGACTGAAAATTGTCTCACTGATATATCTCCAAATATAATTTGGAGACAACAGATGAGGTAATAAGGAGTAGGGACATTGCTTCTAGGGATCCTTAAGTGACAGATTTTTGGTTAACTCTTTAATATTTCCTGTTATGATCTAAATATATATAGAAAATCTTTATTGAAAAAGCTTGAAAATTACACACTAAAGGATATGAAATATTGAGAGGGAAGAGTTAGTAATGCATACTGTGTGGTCATTGGATTCACTGGTATACTCATATCCTTCCTAAAGTCATAACTCTGTTCTCGATGTACAATCTCTCTCTGAAGTACATGGAAAAACACTGTGAATTATTTAAAATTGTATTTACACTTTTTTTTCCCACCCAAGAAAGAGAAGACTCAAGTTTTGAGTTAAAATATTTGCGCAATATTGGGGTTGGAATAGTTTTTTATTCCTGATAGACCTTTCTGTCATTCATCACTGTGAATGAATTTGTGTCCCCCTTAGTGTTTCCCTACATGGCCCCAAGGGAGTATAGCATCACCTGTGCTGCCAGTGAACATAACATAGACATGGGTATAATCAAACCCTGTGTTTCATGGCTTCAGCTTGGTTCTTGTAGCAGTCAGGATTACTTTTTCCTTCTTTTCCTGCAGAACTGACTTGAAATAACCAGCTTTTCTTTGTTTCTTTTCTTTTTCCTATGAATCATTACAGATTTTAGGCTAAATAGACTATCCTAAAGTTTACAGAGAGAGTAGACAAATGTCTCAAGAATTTCATTCCCTTGACTGACTCAGTAAGTTATGATCACAATGAAATCCCAATCTGGGATTGAAATAATGTTTTCTTTATATTGGCAGAGAAATCACCATTTTAGTGACAAAATTTGGATCATTTTCTTGAATTTTTTGGCTGTATCTTATTCCAAACCATGATTTCATGGTCCTTGATTTTCTCTCTCTATAGTGCAATCTAAAATTTGAGCCTAGACAGGCTTTAATCATGGTAAAAGCTGTATCACTTTTTAGCTAGCAACATACCAGAAATTATGATTAAAATATCCAGGTGTCCTATGCTTTTAACTCTATGCAATAGTTGAAATCCTTCTTAGTGCCTAGATCATGTAAATTACCAGTCTTACATTTAACTGAAGTTTTATTGTTCCAAAGAATGATATTTTTAAAATGGATTTGAGAACCTAAATAATTTCTAAAAATTGTGTGGCTAGTTTTGGTTCTGCAGAATATTAAAGTTTGCCATGCAATCACTGGGGAGGGAATTACCCTCTTTGCCTAGCATATCTAACTAGAAGCCACTCTCTGAATAGCATATGAAATCTTATTTCTACTCCCCACCTGTTCAATGACCTTGGCCTCTTTAGAAAATCAACTTTTTGATTTTCTAAACTTTTTTATTTTGTCTGAAAACAGAAATCAACATTCAGCTTGTGGACCTCTCCCATACTATTTTTCTAGTGACTAAAAACTTTTATTCTGCCAGTGAAAATCAACTGCTGTCAACTTTACCTCAATAAATGGAGTATGAAGGCAATTTTATTTCTTTTCAGAAGCTTTTTAAATACAAAGGATACCAGTTCTCACCTCCTACAGACCAGTAAGTAATCAACAAATTAGAACCAAATCAGAAATTCCAAGTTTTTTTTTTTAACATACACAGAAGTAACTCAAAATTTAATTCAGTATGATGCATAAAATGGATGTCAATGTTAATGGATAGAGAATCCTAAACCCACATGAGACAACATAACGATATATTTAAATTTTGGGAGCATGAGAAGGAGCTGAATCATAAGGACACAATATCTATCCCTCTACCTACTTGTCTGAATAAAAGTCTTGGGTTCAAGCTTCTATGTAAGGTTTCCTACCTATCTGAGTTCTGTGTAAAAAGCAGAACTCCCTCTCTTCTCATCTTATAGTGACAGGATAAGTAGCAACATGACATCAAGTCCTTTCATTAGTTAACATTGATACAGAAGTCTAAAAATGCAAAGAAAGCATAAGCATAGCATACTTTTAAAAGAATGTAAAGCACATGCATTTGTTGCTTTCAGGAATGCAGAGAAATTTTTTCTTCTGTTTTGCTGTTGTACTTTTTTTTTTCCCTGCATTATTATCAAACAAGTTTCTGGTGACAGAATACTCTTATCATTTACTGTATTGGTTTCCTGGGGGGATTGGTTTACTGTTATATTCTGAGGAAGTTAAAAAATGAAGCAGACATTTAAAAAAATAGGTATTTCTCCAACATATTGTATGTTCATAAACAATCAGTATGGAAAAATTAATTAACACCATACACAAAAAACCCACAAAACTACAAGAATCCCAGATAAGCCACCAAACAAACAAACCAATCAAACCAAAACAGAAATTGCAACTCCCAGGATGAATCCTTTCTGCATCCTTGGATGAGTGCTGTATGTCCTGGTCAACAGGACATACTGTGAACTGTAGTTCCCAGTTCATACTCTGAACTGTAGTCCCCAGCCTTTGTCCATCCTGGGAGATATGTCACAGCAAACCCTCACTCACTCTCTACTGCCATTATCTGTTTCCTTTCAAAGAAAATTCAGGGACATCATGATGTGATGCTCAGGGCAGTCTCTTCTCACTGTGCACTTGGGCTATGCTGTATAATGTCACAACTACAGTTCTGAGAAGGAAGACTCTGCTTTAGAAACCAGTAATGCCTATTGCTTTTAAATATTATGATCCTTTATACTGTGATTTTAAATATTCATATAATATTGGTTTTGTAGCAATTTTCCTAGGACAGGACAGAGGTCAGTTCACCATATTAAATGTGGCCTAATCTGGCTGTATTTTTTTCTTCTCCTCTGCCTAGTTCCACCTTAAAAATCACAAAAATCAGTATTATATATCAGACTGAAATATAGACACAAACATGAACTCCTGATCTGTCTGTTTTGTGTTTGAAGTAGTAACACAACTCCCACAGAATGGATTGGGTGGAAAATCAGGCAGCACAGTATCATTAACAGTGCTACCACAACTGAGAGTTCTTCTGAACACACCTTAAACTTCAAGGCATACTCACTTCTAAATAGCATTAAAAATTACTAAAACATAATTTTCTACTTTTTTTTGGTAACAGCAAGAAGTCTTAATTAAAGTTTGTAACATATAATTATCTACTGCATGTCATAAATTAAAGCAAATAGGATTTTCTCTTTCTTTGGATGGGGTTTCCTTTGTTTTATCTGATTGGTTTCTCTCCAAAGTGATCATCAAATAGTGAAGACCTGTTAATCTCTCACAAGTGACCTCAAAGTGTGGTACACTGTATTTTCCTTTTCTACTTCATATATACTGTTCTAATTGTCAGAAAAAAAATTGACTATGTGATGACAAGTGTCCATGCTCTAGCTATACCTTTAGGCAAAAGGACAGTTTGAAAAAAAAAGTGTCACTAAGTGATTACAAACTAGAATGCCTGCAGTAAAACCTTCTTTTTCTTTTTGGTTCTTGACCCTCATGAGTCACTAGCTGCCAGTACTGCAAATCATTTATTGATTTTGTTGTATCCAAGGTTTTTCTTTTCTCCTCTTTCATCTATATCAGAGAGATATATGACACAGCAACTGTTACTTTGACTAACACTGTGAAGGCACATAAAAATATAATTGCACATCAGGTATGTTTGTTACAGTATGAACAAATTAAGTGAAGACTCAGCAATTGGAGAAAAATGTATTTACTTGAAGAAAATTAATTTGATAAACAGTGAAAAACCCTCAAACATTAGCAATATCAAAGCCACAGGGCTCCCTATTCTATTTTAGATGTCTAGTTTCTCAGTGGAAGTAATACTCCATGTTTCATTTTTCATTTTCTGATGCACAGTTACAGATGCAAAGCATTTATGAGAAATTTTAGATATTGCAGCTTGTTACAGTGCATACAGTCATTGCTATAAACCATATACATTCATCACGTCACCTAGGCTGTTTTCTGTAAGTATGCCCACCTCCAAAGAACATTAAAACTGTTTATAGCATTTCTTCTTTATAGATTTAATATATTTTAATTTTTACAAATGCACAGCAGATTTTGCTCAATCCAACTATTTTTTCTTTTTTTTGAAAAATGGTGTCCACAGTGTTACACTTTAATTCTGAGGTATAAAAAACCAGCACTTTTATACAAATGCATTTTAAAAGTCTCTCTATCTGTCTTGTGATTCCACACACAGAAGAAATCTAACACTACATTTTATTGTGGAGCTACTGCAGGCTACTGTCAGCATTTTAATAAAGTCCACACCTGGGTGTCAGGATACAGAAATACAGAGAGCTATGCTTTTAATATCTCAATCAAGATCATTACCCTTATTTCTGTGATAGTGTGAATCTTGTACTGCTTGGCTCAGGCCACAAAAAAACCCCTGCTCTCAGACTGTTTTAATAATTTATTGGCATATCAGTACTATTTTATTGATCTTAGTACAGTAGACTAGAGACCTATAAACTGGCATCTGTCTTCTTTGTTTAATCAAATTCCCAATAATACAATATTCAACCATTTTAAAATGGTATTTAGGAGCAGTACTTTAAAACAGTACACCATTTTGCTTTTCATCAAGTAGTAAGGTGCTTTGTGTCATGAGACTGAATATATCCATCACTACCCCATATGTATGTTTACTTTAAAAATGAAACAGTCTCCTCTTCACCATGTACATTAATTTTCACATCCACTCTTGCAAACTGAGTATAGATACTAAGCAATCATCATTCATATTTTAAACACAAATAATTTGTCTGGCCTACACTTTCTGACTTTAAAAATTAACTCGACTAGTTTTAAGTGTCAACCTTATCCATTTTCTCAGTGACAAAGGAAAAAAATGTAATTATTTAATTCTGCAATTCTGTAATTTATTATAACTGGCTTCCTTCAAAAAGCAAAAAAATCCTGCTTTCAGTAATGTCAGACTAAATTTCAATTTTGCATGTATGCAACAAGGGCCAAGAAAATATGGTCACTTTGATGTTGATTTGGACAAACGGATACAGAAACGTTCCTGGCTATTGCTGTACTTATGTGGAAAAAAACTGCACAGCATTTTCAAAATCTGGTATAGCCAATCTTTTGGTTGCATGCATGTAATAGTCCATGAAGACATTCAAGTGACTATTGCACATGTTATGGCAACCACAGTATTTACACAAAATGCACACAGTGTAGTCAGTTCTGTAGAAGTTATGACTATTAATTTATACTATTATGTAATTTTGGAGCCAGGGAAGTTTCTTAATTATAGTTGAATAGAAAACAGTAATTAATCAATATTTATCTATATTACTGTTTTTTTCTCTCAGTATCAGCAGTATTTTAAAGGCACTTCTTTTCTGTTTGCATGTCTTCCATTAACATATAAGCTCTAAAAATCAATAAAATATCCGTAAGTGAAATTCTTAATGTTAATTTTGTGAAGGGACACTTTAGATCTCTGCCCCATATTGTCTCCATGTCCTTCCTATATGTAAAAATGAGTATTTCCAAGAGTTCATTTAAAAAAGGAAAGGACAGAAACAAGAGTAACTTGTCAAAGTCCCCAGTCCATACAGCTTTGCTAACACACAGAAAGAAATTATCCTCCCACACGTAATAGTGGCGTGGTGACTGCCTGTGGGACTGTAAATTTGCAACAGAGTTTGGATCTGTATGTCCCTACAAAATTCTAAACCAAAGACAAAATAGCTTGGTTTTTAATGAAAGCATATTCTTAGTTGCAGAAGAAGTACAATAGCAGTATTTGTTTTTTCAGGTACAGCTGAATAAACGTCAACTTCATAATATTTAAAATACATATCAAGAAATAAAAAGGTTATTTCTTTTTGGAAATTCTAGATTGAACCTATTATTATTTATCATCTAAACTGTAATATGTTTTTTCTTTTCCATAAATACTTAGGAGGCCTCTAATCACAGCATCCTGGAAAGAGTTATTGCTGTGGTGTTTCAAAGCTTGTGATTATCTTTTGGCAAAGATAGTGTTGTGTTTATGCATACCATATTCTGCTGGTTCATACATACAAAACAATATTTCAAAGTGTCAAATGGAACAACTTCTTTTAAGTTGGAAATCAACACACATAGTCCTTCGTTATGCTGTATGGAATACATTTGATTTCTGGCAGAGAAAATAACATGTTACCGTAAATGTTTCAGGCAAGACCAATGTGGAAATAGCACTGATTTAGCATTTTAAAATTCAGTAGGAGCTGTAGACTTTTCATATTCAAGACTCCCACTGATTTAGAAATGGCTGGAGACATATGGCATGAATTTAGAGGTTTAAGAATAATGGTCTCTTTTTTTTTTNTTTTCTGGAATAACATTCTATAGGCAAAAAAACCAAAACAAACAAACAAACAAACAAAAAAACAAAACAAACACCCAAACCCACCAAACAGTAGCAAACAAGTAAATTTTAGTGTAAAGACTTCTCTGTGTTGTAGAAGATAACATAGAGTATTTCTATTCATGTCAGCTACTAATATCTATTTTTAAGCATAGGCATTATGACACAAGATAATCGTGCAGACAATTATGTGTTCACTTATACATGTCATGAAGTGGGAAAATACAATTTCTTGAACATCAAACCCCACTCAGAGCTAAAACAGGGGTGAGGAAAATGTTATGTTTGAAGTTATAAGAGAAATTTCAAAGAAAATGAGACAAAAACTGACTTCATTAACAATAAGAATTTTCAAAAAAATAAGACACATTTGAAAAAATCAAAATGCAAAAATCTGAGGGTAAGGCAGAAATTATATGGGGCTTTTCTATCACTTGTTTAGACCTTTAGACCACTGTCTAGCATATCAAAATGTAGAAAGTGCTAGTAAAGATTAAATGATAAATCATACCAGTAGAGTATGGAGTTGTAACATCATGTCATGCTGTAATATCATAACAGTTGCCATTATGCAGAATTGCCATCTGTTTGTTCCTTATATACCACAGAAGGAATAACATTGAAATTACACTGACCAGAGAAGCTGGGCAGGCTCAGGAAGTGGATGCCCAACCCCTGGAAGTGCTCAAGGCCAGGCTGGGTGGAGCTTTGAGCAACCTGGTCTCATAGAAGGTGTCCCTTCCCATGGCAGAAAGTTGGAACTAGATGATGTTTAAGGTCTTTTCCAACTCAAGCCATTCTATGATTCCACGGGCAATACTTGCTCTTTAGAGGTGTTATGGCAGCTTTTCTCTTTTCATGTGTAATACACTGTTGCACAGCTGATGCAATGATTGCACTTAAAAGCCCAACTACCATAGCTTCTGAAGAAAACTAAAATTTAAATTTAGAAAGGAAATGAGATGCAGGAACAAAAGTAAAATCCAGAGTCCTGAGCTGCACAGTTTATACAATACAGAGGAAGAGTCATGTATTTCAGAAAAAAAAAAACATCCTGCAGAGTCCACATGGTGAGCAAGAGCTGAAGAACATGTTCTAACATGGTCCAGCTTGTAGCTTGAGATGGAGCCTGATAATGTTTGTGCAAGGACAACTCTAGTCTGCCTTCCTGCAGAGGGGCAAAGGCAGAAAATGCCCTATCTTCCCCACCTGCTTTGCTGTGTGGTCAGAATCCTACCAAGCCCTGTTGCATCCATTTGACAGGAGAAGCTGAGGCAGCACAAGGGAGGTCCAAATTAACCTTCTTGGATAATGGAAATGCACAAATCCTCCCCATCTCTGGGCATCTCTGAGCTGTAAAGACTCTGCACTACACTCAGCCCTTAAATTACCCAGGCCTCCCGTGAAGGGTGCAGCCCAAGTCTGCTCTGACAAAAGAAGAGGTCAAGTGTTCCCTTAAAATCAAGGCAAAGTGATTTTAGTCAACATTTCAACAGTTGTGAGATTTAGATAGGCAGTTGTATACCTGCATCCAATTTTTTTCTGTTCTTGACAGGAATTAAATTCACATTTTTGACTCAGTAAGGTCAGTCTAAAACCATTATGCTATAATATATTTTTAAAAAGAGATAAAGCAGTTGTTCATCTTTGCTTGGCATATTAGAGGATTAACTGGAATCAGAGGAAGAATGAACACTCACGAGGACAATCGATTCCCTGAGCCAGTGATAAAAGCATTTTTTGGAGAATGAACTATGTTCTATTCCCCATTTTTAAGAATGATTCAAGCTTTTTGTAACCCCTGTCTCTGTTTTTATTTAATAAAAAGTGCATTAACTTTTTATACAAAGAAGCATAGTACCTACACATTGAAACACAAATTTGTATCCCATTTTATTTCCTTACCAGGCATATTGGGTGAGCTCTAGCTAACCCAAAGGCATGAAAAAAATATTACTTTAACAAAGTGGTGGTTCATATTATGATTACAGAAGAGTATGCAAGATTCTTGTAGTAAGACTATACATTCAGTGGAGTAATAATCTTTTTATTTTGAATCTTGAGCCTTTTATGTGTCTCCTCTGTGGTATTTCTGTGCCACATATGCTTGATCTCATTTTTGAACTATGCAGATATAGCAGGCCATTTTAAGTATCTATTGCACATAGTCCCCTTATAATGGTGAAAATGAGAACAGATACAATGCTCCTAAAATGCAACTGAGCATTCTCTCACTCTTAAGTCAATTGCTTGCTGGAAATCAATCAAAATATCTACTCCAAGACAAGGTCTTCCACACTAGCTTTTGCTGAAATAATGACTAGACATTTCCACACCTTGTCTGATGCAGAAATCCTGAGACATATTAATCTTAAATTTCTTGCTCCCTCATTATTATTTTTAATCTTTACTTCCTGCCTCCATCCCCATTTTCTCCAAATGATTTATTGGTAGAAGGCTTAATAGGATAATAGAGGTCTACAGAAATCTGCAAACCTGCTCTAAACAGTAATAACTTCAGGTTGTTTTGAGTTAGAAGGAACACAGGAATGCAAAGAATTTAATTAACAAGATTTTTAATAGTGCTAGCAGAATAAACTACCTTTAAAATAAAAAAAAATCCATCACTGATAATTACTTTCCAGCCTGAGCAAAAGCTTTCTATGTCAGAAAAGGTAAAACAGAATTGTTTATTATGATTATATAGAGAAATAAAAACACTTTCAGTGATGGGACTAATCACTTCTGTACAGATAAAAAGGCAGAATGAATGAAAAAAAAAATGAAAATATGTGGGTTTTCTTACTGAAGTAATTGCAGCGAAGAGTTGACTTTAGCTAATAAGCTATAACACAAGTCATAACTAAAGAGAGAAAGGAAGAAAAAGAAAGGAAAAAAACCCAGAAATCTGTGGTGTTAGTTGAAAACAACAGAATTCAGACACTCAGTTTTCTTTTGTATTTTCCCTACAAAATGTGTCAGTTATATAGAACTGAACTGGTTACAAGAAACAGAGAACTTCTAGGCTTCATTACATCTCAAGTTTCCCAGATGCAAGGACACATATTCACTAGTCCACCCTTAAAAAAAGAAACATTCTTCTTCTGTTCTCTTAATTGGAGCCACTAGCACTTTAAAGAGTTATAAGGTGATGGCAGCAGCACAAGTCCTTTGGAACAATTCTTCCAGCAGTTGGCTTCTCTGTGGTCTGTCTGACCAAATTACAGAAAACAATGAGGCTGCCTCCTGAAGCCTATTTTCTCAGTCTAGTAGATTCTCCAACAGCTACAGGATTATGATTTATTGGGAATCTCAATTCCATATGCTTTTTGAATTCCAGCAATGAGATAACATTTTTGTGAACTTTTTTCCTTTATTAACTCTTGCAGTATTTATTTAATCAGTACTTCTTTCTCCCCTCTCCCTCTATTTTTCAATTACTTAATGAGGAACAATTTGCTGCTTCTGAAACTTGCAGGTGAGCTAGGTAGAAAAATATACCTATCCCCTTTCATCTAAATCACCTACCCAGAAACTAGTTCTTGTAACTCAACTAGTTAGTGTTGCTTCTTCATACTGTCTAGAGCAGTTGGTTACTCTTCTGAGTAAGAGTTTTCTTATGTGTCTTCAATACTCATAAGAATTTGATGCATTTTAAGCCTCCCTAGAAAAGAATTTGGAGTGAGAGGGTAAATTGAAGGAGAGTCAATTTCACACCCTTATGTTCAACATAATACAGAAAAGCAGAAAGTCAGGAGTTTTTGTGGTGATAGATCAAAAGTGTAAATAGCCATCCTTAAGCAGCAACATATGTCACCTTTAGTTTAATGAAAATGAAAATATTGTTTACTAATTTTAAATCATACCTCAAATTCTTCTAAATCCTGGTCCTTCTCGTATTATTTCTACACAATAGCATTTTTTTAAAATTAAATTTGGAGTAAGTAAATCTAATATATGCCATTTTTGAGTGTTTTTCTTGCTATTTGCAGTACCTGCTCTGCCACTCTTAAGATTCTCCCTCTCACCTGAGTGACTGCCTTCCTTCATGTCTGAGCACCAGCTAAACTCTGAAAGTTAACCACAAGATGCTGTACTCAGGGAACTGGGCAAGTCAGTACTTTTCTCTTATAGCCACTACTAAAACACACTTTTAATTTCTCTTGTGCACAAGTTTTCCTAGTGATACACAACCAGAAGATGCATATCTCTGCTAGAGTATCAAAACTGGCTCTTCCCCTAAGAAGATAAATAAAATATGCTGTTCTGCCACTAATGCTTTGGAGCACAGACAAGCAACAGTAAGCAGTTAGCAAGAAAACAACAACTGGTATAACCCTCTCTTAGAGATAATGAAGGCTTAAGATCTCCCAGGAAAGACAATTGCTATCTGGTGGTTTATCACAGTAATTAATTTTTCTAGGAAGAAACTAAGTCCAAACTCTCAAGCCTGCTCCACAGAAGAGATGACAGATTATTCTTTACAAAGCTAATTGAAAAAAATACTACATAGCTACAGGATTAGCAATGTCAGAAACAAAGTAGGGTGAATGGATGAAGTAACATATATTTATCAAGCTCTTTACAGAGACTGGAAAGGCTTCTCTTCAGAAACAATGTTGTGGACTTTCCTATTTCTTCACAGTCAAACCTAATTAGTTTATGGTTAAAACCACGAGAACTGATAGGCTTTGCTGAATAGCTGTTCTTCTGCTGCCTAGCATCTTATAATTTACCACATTGCTTAGGAGGAGTCCCTCATGGAGTTCTGTATGATAACAAATACTAGCAGAAATGTCAAATGAAGGATTGCAGCACATGAAAGGAGGTATTTGGTTTGCTGTACTGATTTGGTTCTGAATAAACACAGACTGGTTTTTATTTTAATGCAAAATATGACATAAAGTCCCAGAAAAGTCAAAAACTTTCTGACTTTCTGTTTTGTTTCAATGAGCTTTTGATCTACATGTGTTATGTGTGCACACCCATTATCATGATGAGCAGGAATAACTCCTTTCAACCTGTTGATGTCCCCTTTTTGATCTTTCTCTAATCCCACTGCTCAAAAATATAATGAAATACTTCATGCTGTCACAGAAAATGCATCTTTGAAATTAAAAATAATCTAGACGAGTTTACTCACCTTTGGAGTTGTTTTCTGGCAAAATCTGTGGAAAACATCAATATGGCAGTGTAAAAGGAGAAGCTTTACAAAGGACTGTTGGACAGACTTGTAATGGTGTTCAGGGACATAGAAAGTGTTTAGGTACCTAGAAAGCATGGATGATACATGGGATTTCCAAGAATTTTCTGATTTTCACTGATTTAAAGGAAAAATCTCTTTACAAGTTCCTTTGAAGATACATCTTTTAACTCCAACTGCAATTAAAGACTTTTGAAAATCCCTTTAGATACCAGTTTGACACTTTAGGCACTTAATTTATTTTAAATTCTTGGTCTACACCTTTGACAAACTGCAAGGAAAAGGAAGTGGGAAACAAGGAAGGAACAGTCACCAGGAACTCAAGGCTTTTTCCAAATGTTACTTTTGTTGCATATAGAGTCAGTGTGCTCGTGTTGGGTGTTGAAATGGGGATAAGCATTGACACCATTCAGGTTTGGCCATCCAAATTGTCCATTTGCTAAGGCATTCTCTGTAGCCCTTGCCATCAGCAGGCTGGAGTAAGCTCCTGCAGAGTGTGATTCAAGGGATCCTGGGGCGGATTGTTTTCAGTGCTGGGATCCTGGCTGGCTTCCTTACCTTGCTAAAGCAGGTAGTGAAACTTCCACTAAGTCAATAGACCCTATAGTATATATATTAACTATTAGGTTACAATACAAGACTGCTATTGCAATAATAAAAACCATTTGAGAATTTCCAATTGTGGGCAAAGCAATTCAGCATAGCATGGTAATTTTTGATGCATGATTTAATTATTAAGGAGCACCACCATTATATTACCCATTAATATAATTGAAAGCATATTTTGACTTCCTCTCAAAGCATATTTTGACTTCCTCTCAAAGTGAGAAAATTCATTTTCAATTCCATCAACACTAACTTGGTATTCTCCATTCACATTTAATGCATTTTAGATTTAATATAAATTCCCCTCTGAGAAAACTCAGAGTTTACGATAGGGTTACTGTGTTTTATATGAGATACACAGAAGCCTGTTGTCTTTCCATGGATATAACCATTCCATTTCTTCTTAATCCAAATTCTTTCATTACAAATTAAAATATGGACAACATTTTAATTATGAGTTTAAATGCATAATGAACTGAAAACCTAATCTTACTTTTACAGCTTTTGGCACAGAGTCCTATACATCTCCAGAACTTCATTACATATAGGAGTAAACAGCCTACAAGTGACCTTGTGTTTGCCTCTGCTGAATTCCAGTAAATTCTTTTAGATTTAATGTCTTGAAAGCATAACAATTTCATCATAACTACAGAACTGAATAAAAATTGAAGATATATAAACCCTGAGTAGATAAAACGTTGCTGAGAGATGGGACAGGAGAATTTTATTTAAGTGCCAGTAATATATACAAGGGTCCAGCCAGCTTCCTACAGGTACTAGAATGACTATTTAAGTATTTCCCAGAACAGATAAAACTCCATGAAGAGATTATTAAGCATACTCAGCTCATTTTACTAGAATATAGACAATGTAAAAAAAAATATATTCTGCTCCTTCTCCTGCATTAGAGGAAGAACAAATTTGAACTTAGGTCCTTTGCTTCAGGTGAATGGCCTAAGAGTCTTTCTTTTCAGAAAATTTCAAATTAGGTACATGTGAGATGTCTCATATGGAGCAGTGAACTATCTTGGAGATTAGAACACACAAGTAGAAAAACTGAGTTCAAATTTTTATACATTCAAATTATTTACAGAAAGCAGAAAAGCAATGCCTTCATAGAACCAACAGAGATGTTGGAGTCACTAACTGAATCCCTTCATAGAAAAAGAAAAGCAAAACAAGGTGGGAAACATTTGGGGTAAGGTAGGTGGGGTGGGTTGAATATTGATTAAAAATGTATTTTTTTTTATCCTAAATTGGGCAAATGTGCTGCCTTCTGAAATAAGAAGCATGAAGTACTACAGCTTCAATCCCAGCAACTTTGAGACAAGCCAAACTCTTTGTTTGATAGGGTGTGTTTTGGTGAATTAACCATTCACTAAGGAAAAACCAATTATTCAACACTGCTGTGGCTGCTTCATATCCCAGGAATACTGATTTGATATTTTCTAATACTGGTTAGCTGCCATTTGTCTCGGGATAGCTTTCAGTGAGTGATGCAACTGTGAATTATGTAAACACAAGTGCAGTAACAAATGTCTCTTGCTAATGTTGATTGTTTCTTAGTAATTGTATGTATAATTCCTGTAATTATAATGTTATTTATTATGTTAATTTACTACAGGGTTCCCATTAATTATTTCTAAATGTGATTGGACTGCTTGCTATTTCTGACACTTAATGCAGTTAGGAATGACGTGGACCACATTTTAATTAATGTAGCTCTTATTTTTTATTTGCTGTACTTTGTGCTGCTTATTTTGCAAGTTTTTTCTGGGTTTTTCTTTTTTTTTCTGACTTTCCTGGTAAAATAGCTTGTTGTAAAGATGCAGCATAGAACAAAGGAATTTGCCAAGGCATTTTTTAAAAAGCAAGAAAAGAAACAGATGGAGCCTTAAAAGACTTGTATATGTATATAGATCTATTTATCTCAGAAACCAGATATAAATTACACATGTTAGGTCTTACTCTTGAGTTTGAAAATGGTGAATTAACCTTTTGGGAAAGGTACTGGAAGTGTTACTGAGCACTCTATTGAAAGGGTAGGGAGGGAGTGCATATCTTGATTGATTCTCAGATAACTGGGAAAAGAAGTAAAAAAGAGAAACTGCCTAAAGGCATTGCACTTTTCCATGTCTGTTCCTCGTTGTTCTTCAGGAAGTTATGTGGACAAGAAATGCATTTAAAAAAGTCACGAAAGAAATCAGCAAGGATGGACAAGCAAGGATGAGTGCAAGAGGTGAATGACAGCTAAAAGTAATCTGAATGGCTACAAATGGTAGTTTTAACTTCAAGGATCTTGAAGTGTCTTACTAAGCACAAAATATTTCTGGCCTCAAAAGCCCCCGAAGACCATCTCCATGGCAGGCCAACCTATTTAAACAGAAAGGTCAGACTGTCAAAGAAACTGAACTGCCTCACAGAGCTGTAGAGCAGATGATAAACTGGGAGGTAATTTAATGAACTCCTTCAGCCTCCCATCCTTCGACATTTCACACTTGGCTCCACAGTCAGCAGTGCAACAGATGTGGGTTCACGGAGCTCCAGGCACAAGTAATTATCCTGAGAAGTACAGGGGGCAAAGCAAGCTTCAGCCTCTTTGTGCCATTAGGAGAACTCTAGTTTCATAAATAGTTTACTTCCATAATCTGTTCACCTTTTCAGAGTTGTCTGGTTCTTCCTTTGTAAATAATGACCTTTGAGGCTGGATGCTGTGTTTGCTGCTGACAAACAGGGAAGAGCAGGGTCCTTGGGGTAGAGCCTTCAGCTTTTCTTCCATTCCATAGTTTCCCTGGTCAGGGACTCTACCTGGTTACTTGGGACAATGGACATTACCCTGGCATTTCCAGATACAGCTCACAAGCAATCATGTTTTTTTAGCTGACTGCATAGTCCATTTCCTCACAAAAAAGGTTCAATGAAAAACACACAAGTCTTTTTATTTTTTTGTACAAAAATTGAGGTCAGTGACCAAAAATTTTTTTAACTCTCTCCTGTGAACTCGGATACTTCTTTTCAGGTTAAAAATTTATGTTTTATCAAAATTAAAAATTATGAAAGTTCAACTAAAATGCAGATTTTTATATGCTACTACACTTTCTCATTCAATGGGCACATATATACTTGAAAAATATGTATGATTATAAAAAATTTTTGATCAGTCACTACTATGTAAAATTAACAGTGACTTATATCATTTCACATGAACTAAATATCTGCTAGAGTACAATAGGTAGCTACTGTGATGAAATGAAAAACATAGTTAGGAACAAAAATTCCAAATACTTTCAGCAATCTTAAACAATGTTACCATCTCAGATCCCTGTATAATTTAAAATATTCAAAACTTTTATTGAAACAACTCAAAACATGTATGTCTTAGTTTTTAAACTGACTGCATATCCTCTCCTATCTATTGCTTGTTTGTAGATTTTAGCCACTGTGTTTGTTTAGGAGCTATTTATTTTCTAAGTAAACATATCATTAGCACTACCCTTCAAAATGTGAACTGGGAAAAAAAAAATAAAGAAACATGGGATTGATTGTGTTCTGAACCTTCTGACAAGACCTAATCATACATACTATAATTTAGTACCTTATCAAATTGTGTAAAAGCTAGCATTCAGAACAATGAAGAAGCATAAGAAGCTGAAACTTTATATATTCTTCTCCAAAAATGTATACAATTAGTAAAATTTATTAAGAAAATAAAAGCAGTTTACATTTTCTTTCATAAAATAAAGTCAAAATGTAATCAGAGGTGACCCAAATTAATAAAGGTCATTATTTTTATTATTTTATGTGTGTTAAGGTGGGTTGGGACCCTAGTCAAAACTCTAACACAGTTTCATGCAGTCACTTATGTCAAAGCAATTTTCACCATATAAAAAAGGATGAGGGTATCTGAAAAGAAATTAACTGTAATTAGAAATTGCAGCATTGTCAAGGTCAGAGCCACCAAAAACCAAGTTGAATGTTATATGACATTCAACTTCAAAGACAAACTGGCCCTGGAGTAGGGTGGGATCTCCTGCCTTCTGGAAGAGCCCACGAGGGGAGCTGGGGTTTCCCCTCATGGGACTGAAAGTTTGTTTTCTGAAGACTGGCTGGGCTGCAACTCATCTCCGTTCGTTCTTCTGTCTGCTGACAGGGCTTTTATGAATATTTTGATCAAATAACCAATAAAATGATTTATGGACATGAGCTATGATTATAAGTAGAATACTGTGAAGTATCAGGCATAGAAATATCAGGAGTGCTGTGTTTGGAATGTGTAACCATAGAAACCTTGCCAAGAAGTTACTGGACCTTTATGTTTCAGTTAAGAAACTTTGGAGATCATCATGTTCACCAGTTATGCTTCTTGGATACCCATTACCCTTCCCATCTTGATTTTTATATTAAGGATTCCAATCTGTAGACCTCAGAAGAACTAGCCAATGATTGTTTTAGGATAAGAATATTGATGAAGGTATTAACTATTGGAACCAATCAATGTAAAGGTTAAAGAATGGGCATAGTATGCATAGTACATAGAAGGACTTACATAACAATGATTTTCCAGAAAAAGTATATACAAGGGTGAGTTTTGTTTGTTGAGTGGGACATGTTTTAGAGGAGCTAACCCCCGTGTCCCCAGTGCCCACAATAAAGAAGTATCTGCTTATTTGCATGAAATTTGTATTGGATTTCTTTGGTCCTGTTTGTTGACAGAACTGCCTACAAAACAAGTGCCAAGTTTATAGCTGAGCATTTTAAAATCAACCAAAATAGATGTGCTGCAACAATCTAGCCTCAGAAACTCCTAATCTCTAAATTCATGAACTAAATTCCAGTCCACTTAACTGTGGCAGCCCTAAAGCTGCTTCAGGAGAGCAAACAGGTAAGGATAGAAACTCTATTATCCACCTCAGGGCAAGCTATTCCCACCTGCAGGAAAAAAAATTCTATACCTATCTGTCTGCTTTCTTCTTTTCATATGGCATAATGGCTATTATAACAATCTGCAGGGAAACAGAATATTCAATCAGCAAATTCAATTTTTCCACTTGCAGGGAACAGGGGAGGGAATTAGGCTATACTTGCCTAACATAGTGTGCTGACTATGAGCTCTAAAGGGATTTATAGGTCCTGTTGGCCACTCCTGCTGAATGTTTTGTATGAGACACTGATTCTGCAACTACAGGTTCCTCTAAACACGTTAACTTCTGCTCAGTTCAACATGACCATGCTGCTTATCAGTTTTCCTAAGATTCTGCTAGTAGACTTGCATTCCAAAGAATCTTTGCAACACATCTCAATCCCACCTAATCAGTAGGAAATAGTATTATTCAGACTGTGTTGTACTATCTGAAACAGCAGGCCACAGAGCAGTAAGGTACAGAAGGGAGAAAAACTTACCTTGTAAAAATATCTCAGTTTCATTTAACCTACATTATTATATAAACTACATGAGGGGGTGGGAAGGCTGCAAGAAGAAGGAAAAATGGAAGGGAAAGTTGGCTGTCTCAGGTGGATGCAGTAAAGCCTGCAAACCATAGAAGAATAAGTTTTGCATGTCACCTTGAGTGATGGAGGGGAGTCCAGGAGTAGAGAGGAAGACAGAAGATGATTCTGACACATGAACCACAAAGCACAGAATCACAGAATCAATTAGGTTGGAAAAAGCTCCAATCTGTGGTCTCACACCACCATGTCAATTAAATATTATCACTAAGTGCCACATTCAGTCTTTCCTTAAGCACTGGTAGGGACAGTGATTCCACCACCACCACCCTGGGCAGTCTCCATAATGTCCAACCTAAACCTCCTCTGGTGGAGCTTTAAGACCACATCCTTTTGTACTATTGCTGGTTGCCTGGGAGAAGAAGCCAACCCCCACCTGGCTACAACCTCCTTTCAGGGAGTTGTAGAGAGCAATAAGAGCCTTCTCCAGGCTAAACAATTCCAGCTGCCTCAGCTACTCCTCATAGGACTTGTGTCCAAACTTTTCACCACCTCCACTGCCCTTCTCTGGACATGCTCCAGCACATCAATATTCTTCTTGCAGCAAGGGGCCTGGAACTGGCTGCATACTCAAGGTGTGGCCTCAGCAATGCCAGGCAGAGTGAGAGAATCCCTTCCCTGGTCCTGGCCACACTATTTCTGGTATGGGCCAGGATGCAGTTGGTATATAGGCCATATACAAATAATCACATGAGTGTATTCCCATATATTTGTCTGTAAAATCAGGTCACACCTAATTGTAAGTTCACCTGGGCAGATGTAGAGTTAATATGATATGTCCTGTAGTTGCTGATGTGTCACAGTCACACATCAGTCACACCATAAGTGACTGACAGTACTATCTGTTGTTATATTCTAGTGCTCCCTTGCTGCCAATGGCCTGTAGGAACTGACTGGTGAGCTGGCAGCACCTCTTCCCTCCCTCAGCTGGCTGCTCTGACCCATGAGCACTCTCAGTGGTGCTCAGGAAGGGGGAGACTTCTGACAAGTCTTCCAGCTTCTGTAGACCTAGTATCCACTGACATGAGCTCTCTTGCCTTGCTGTTTGATTAGGATAGGTTTTAGGACAAGATATTTTTGCCAGAATGTCTTTTTGACAGAAGATGATATAAAATGTTACAATAAGAAAATGTGCAACAGGAAGCCTACTCCCACAGTGCTAGATGCATGATAACATGGTTTATGAGATTTTCTTCCATCTTTGCACCAATAGTATCTTCATAGAGCTAAGTACCAGCCTCAGCTGTATTGTATGTAAGACAGGTCAATTTAAGTGACTAATTTATCACAGAAATCTTGTAAATTACAGATGCTAAAAAATAAAAAGCCTCTTAAAAATTAAGCAAAATTACAAACAAAACTCTAAGATATTGTAGCAAGAACATTGGTAGATAACGAGGAAGGTATTTGTTCTGTCAGATGCAAGATGTTTTGTTACTTCTTAATAAACATGAAAATTGCATTAAATAGAGAACAGAGCGCTCTCATACAGAGCATGTGGAAAAGCAGACACAGAATTTTCAGTGGACATGTAAATATCATTGGTGTACTTCATGTGGATTATAAAGTTTGGGCAAGCAGTGGGCAACAGTAAATAGCCTATAGCTGGTCACTTTACAGTAGGTTCCTCCTACGGGCTCTCTCCCTGGGCTCTGAAGCATCAGTATCCTCATTTCAACAGGTGGAGTGGAGACTTGCTCCCTCTTGTGTTACCTTATTGCTTTGTATTTAAACCACTTTAAAACTGGAATGTGGACTAACATTTAAGCTACTGTACAAACCCCACCTCTAACTCACCAAGAGCTATACTTGTCCCAAGATTTTGCACTCTGATAGGGATGGAATGGGTTGTTTCCCTCTGACTGGCTCTCAGCAACTCACTGATATGCAAGCAAAAGCCATAAATTGTCCTCTGCAGGCATTTGGCACCATGAGGGAGGATGAGGGAGCCACCTCCTTTGTGCATGGCATGGTGCTGTGACAGTGAGCATCTGGAACTGGCTGGGCTCAAGGATCAGAGCTCAGTCCAGGATGTACAAGTGGGTTGTCTGAACAGGGCATAGTGCCTCATACACCAGTCTGGATTCCTTAATAGAATGGATTTTGTTGTATTTTCTGCATCCTAAGAAATCTGTAGCTAGGTAACATGGAGCATTGATCAGTAACATGGAGCATTGATCAGTATTTGCACCAACTGACAAGCAGAAATCTGTGGATGGCAGACACAACTTTATCATTCTTCAAGGCAAAGGGAAAATGGTGTGAAAAAGTCACAGGCAGAGCAAGAAGGAAAGTAAAAGCAAGAAAAACCTTTACTAGGATATAGATAGATAGATAGATAGATAGATAGATAGATAGATAGATAGATAGATAGATAGATATAGAAAAGACCCAAACAAAATAATATAGAAAATAAATAAAAATTACCAAAAACCTCTCACAGAACCCAAAGCCTTTGGTAGGTACCAAGGCTTTGGACAGTCTTGAAACTAAAATAAATAAATTTATTCTTTAAACCTATATATGACTGGGTAAATTTATTTCTAAGTTAAGAAGATTGCAGAGAAGAATTCTCCCAAATCACAGTGAGTGGATTTGTCATAAAACGTTTTATTCAAATAGTCTTATTAAGCAGGGCTGAGGGTTTTTTTCCCTAAAAGGAAGTAAAAAAGTAATGGAGGAATAGATGCTTTTAGTAAAGGGCTGTTTTTTAACAGAGGTAGAGGAAGAAACAGAGCCTTGATACAGAATTTTATGTGTATCTAATGTCCATGTGAGAGATTTGGATACAAAAATCTGCATTTTTCTGCTGTAAAGCTCCTGATCAGCCCTCCAGGAGGTCATGAGGAGGAATAAAGCATCCACTATGAAATGGAATGGGACCCTTGTGTATGGGTACATGTATACTATATGTATCTTACAGTACATTTAAGGGAAAGAGCTTTCACTCAGTCTTATAGAAGGACATAATTTATGCAATATAAGTAGTGCAAGAAGAGAAAAAAGAATAAAAGAATAAAAAATTCCATGGAAATAACCCATTCTTACTATGGGAGCATAGGATCCGCCTTTTGACATGTTTTCATCAAGGAGTGTGACAGTGAACAGCTAATACTTTGAAATATCAATACTTCCTAGCCAAGGGTTCAAAAAAGAAAATGCCTTTAATATATTCAAATCAAATGCTAAAAACACATTAAATTACTAAAAATTCAGAGTTTAATACCAGAAGGGGGAAAATACTGCAAAACATTGATTTTTCAAGCCTTGAGGCAAAAAAAAATCCTTATTAAATCAGAAGAGATGATCACTAGTAACTAAGGGAAGACAACTTACTAAACTGATCACATAAAAGTATATTTCTGTCTTTTATCATCATTAATTACCCAATAATCTGAAATATATGGGTGAAAGGTTTCCTTCAGTAGGCAAATACTTCTGATGCATCATTTTCTGAGAATTTAACAGCATCACAGCTCTACTCTTCATTTCTGGCAAAGCATGGACAGACTACAAATAGAAAGAGGGCTTGAAGGTATGAGTTCAAAAATGCAAACAGGGCAAAAAATAGAAATTGTGTCTAACTTGGTTTAGTGGCAATTGAACTTACCAGGTGTAGCTCTTTGGGGCTGTGTTTCTTTCAATTAACACAAATGACCTACAGAGCAGTACTACAGGAAACAAATCAAACCTGCTGATAATGCAGAAGTCCTTAAAACTGAAAGCCCAGGTTTTTTAGTAAGCAAAATTAAAAAGCAGTAGTAAACAAGCAGATGAGGCAATTTACACTGAAGTGATGAACATCAGGTTTAAAAGCAAACAAGCAGACATCTGTAAGTGGTCTAAATCCAAACTCAAACCTCAGATATGTACTTTCATTGCTGTACAGGTGAGAGAATACACAAAAGCTCTAACAGAAGGAAAAAATCTTGCTCTGGAGACAGACAATCGTGCTGGAAGTAATTTCATTCTAGATATGCAAAATGATGATGTTCTTTATTTGATGTTCATGGTTAATGGATTTCCTGCAACACAAAATGGTAGGGACATGTTGCTGTCAATTTTTTCCTTTGTTTGAGTGACAAGATCTCCTCTGAATGTTTCTCTTCTGAGCTCATCAGGTAGGGAGCAGGTACAAGGTTCATCACAAAATTATTTTAGTCTTTGCTGAAGCTGAAGGAAAAGCAACTTTCTGACCCATCATCAACACAGCTGGATTGTGGCAATCTTGGCATATTCATCAGCTCTTGTCACATAAGTTGACATAGAACCCCATGCACTTCAATTTTCAAGTGGCTGGAGTATTTTACTACCATAAACCAGTATTTTCTGTGTCTGGTTTCTTTATTTGATATCTCAATGAACTTGTCTATACAGAGCTCAAGGATTTGATTCTGCTTTTAGCATGTTCTACCTTTAGAAAGAAAGGCTTAAGAATATTAATTCTGAATGAGGTAGATAGTTTTCAGTTCAGAAATAACAATTGTGATCATTATTGAGAATACAATGAGAAATAGGTAAGACAGAAGAGCAGCTGCTCTTCTGTCTTACCTATTTCAAAGCAAGCGAGGCTAACATTCTGGACCCATCTATTTAACAACAGCTAGAAAATGTTCTAGGCCAATTTTTCCATTAGACAAATAGCTATAGGCTTTAACACAGAATATCAATTTTCTCAGTAGAAGACTATAAACTGTTCTCTAGGCAGTGTGTGAGATGCTGGTTAGAGAAGCAGTAGTATTTTAAATTTTTACTGGAGATTTTGTCTGGGCAAACAGACCAATAGCATTCTTGCACACACAAGAACTGGCATGAATGATAGGAGATTGGGAATGTGTTTTGCTTGTCAAATGGCTTCGTTCCCAGGGGTTTGATTCCTTGGTCCACTCTCTCAGGAGTACTCTCTCAGGAGTAACTTCGTTCACTCCTGAATTCTCTTTGGAAGCAAACCTACTGGTTTCTTTTGGATATAGTCTAGATGTTGGGCTCTCATTACTTTGCTCTAGGCACTATTCTGTGTAGGAAAATAAAGAAATGGAACTGGACAAAAGTCTGCCTACTTCATCCTGCCTTAGCCTATAGGGCCTACTCTGATTCTTCAGATTTCCTTCCTGAAAGGAAAATAGGTACTTATATTCTACATATGCTTAATGTTACACCTGAAACACCAAAAAAAAAAAAATTCTGAAAGCCAATGAAACAATACTAATTTTCAAGCACTGCAGCTTCATCCTGAGGCCAAGGGTGTATCACAGGAAATGCAGAGGATACTTTTGTCCAATACAGTGCAGTGTGGCAGCATTCCATGATGAAGGCTTCATCACTCATGCAGACACAGGAGAATCTGCAGCTCTTGGCTTGGAGGCCTGGGATCACTCCTGGACAGCACATCTTGAGCAGTTAAGTATAGTCTGTACATTTTTTACTGAGACAATGACTCCCACAGCTTCTGTCGGTACCTGATCCCTCCCTTCAAGAATAGTCAAGATGATACTTTGTTCATGGCAGAATTGCAGGAATGATTAAAAGTGTAACTAAAAGTCACATTGTGAAAGACTCCAGAAATTCTATCCCTTTATCTTAACAAGAAGGAGGTTAGAAGGCAACCTCATTACAGCCTATAAGTAGTCACAAAGAGACCAGAGATGTTGGTGTGCCAGCACATCTAAGCAGAAAGTAGAATATAGATATATTCAGGTTAGGAGAAAAAAACACATTTTTTTTTTAATTTAATAGTGAAGATATTAACCTTTGGAACATATTACTGAGAGGAGTGCTAGATTTATCATCACTCAGACTTTTTAAACTGAGATAAGATTTTATTACATTTTTCCAGAGGACTTATCCTAGTTCAAACTGGAATTAATTTAGGAAAGTTCTTTCCTTCACAGAAGGTCAGACTACATGACCCTTTCTTGATGGGTAATCTATTAATCTATTAATATACAGCAAATAGTGCTGATAATAGAATTCAACCAGCCATTTGTCCTCTTGATAGGCTCCATCCCCTACAACATTTAGACTTATGATGATGGAACAACATTTAATTTTGATCATTAAGATTCTTCTTATTGGGCTGAATAACCATCTCTTTTTATTGTATAACCCACAAAATAGCAGTATCCTAGTTCTGTCATTCCTACACATAATCCATATCTATTTCCATACTGTTACTGAGACTTTTGATATAATTACAATATCAAATCTGTTTTAATACTTTTCTACTTTGTTATTTTTAGCTCAATCAACTGCTTGTCACCTTCAACATCACCTTCAATTCAGATTTCTGGCCTACTCTGTTGTACTAGTTATGTTTTCCATTCAATAGCTTCCCTTTTAATCACTTCTGTGTAGATCTAGTCTACCACACATACAATACATATTTTCTCTTCCTTTCACATTTTCCTCCCAGTTTGCTAATTTCACATTGCTCCTGCATGATTGAAAATCATCCTATTGCATAGAAACAGAAGAATTGATGTCAATATCAGGTTACTACTTAATCTGACATGTGAAAACAAGATTTTTATTTGTATATATGTATATTTGTCATTATTAATAACTTCTCTCATCTTTCTCTCAGGGAGAAGTTAAAGAAGAAACATGTCTGAGGTTGCAGCAGGAAAAAATTAAAGCATGAAAAGTTTTGTTTTCATGATTTAGAAAGGCATGTGTAGAACTGATACAAAGACATTGGTATCCTCCAACTTTCCTCCATTTCATAACATGTTGTGACTACAACAAATCAATTTCAGTAATCTCTTTACACATCTCTTTGTTTTCATCTGCCATATCTCACAGCCCTCTATATAAAGGACATTATATATGAATTACTATTCTGCACATGGATTTGCTATTTTCTCAACAAAATATATTAGCTTTGCCATTTACAGGTATCAGGGAAAAGAAAAAGAATTTTTGCCTGGCTAATTTGAATACCCCCTTCAGTTTCTTTTATAAATACAGCAATCAGTCTTGACGCTTCAGAAACAGGGATGGAGTGACTGGATTTTGATATTTGTTTTTCTTATTTCACATTGTTCTATTCAAATAACTATGGAAAGAGGGATCTAAATGCTTGCAGAAACAGTCCATTTCTGTAGCAGAGATTCAGTGCATTTATGTTCTTTGAGTTTCTGCTTAGTTTTCAGTGACATTATTTTTGTCAATTTTTTCACTATGAAAAAGAAATATAATTTTAAATTATTTTGATTTTTTGATAGAACTTCTCTTTTTTCTCTAAACATATGCAAAGGGTCCACACCACTCAGATTTTTCAGTTATCAGTCTAGCACATTCAGATGAGCATTATCTAACATGCTAATTAAAATGATGCCTTTTTCTGATTAATGTAGTTCTCTCTAATTTTGACTAAGCATAACTTACAGGATATTGTTATTACATATTCCATGACCTAGCTACCCTTTTCACATTAGTATAAAACAATTTTTTTCCTCAGATGCACATTTTGAATAGATTTCTCTTGTGAGGTTCAGAGACATTGTATTGCATTTCACCAAAGAATATTATCCATATTGTGAACCATATTCTTTCTTTCTATTGATGTATACTTCTCATCAGATGTATTTTGGATCAGTGATGTCTTGCTTTGATTCCTATATTGGTTTTGGATTGATGCCAATCCAAATGGCCGTGGCTTGGTCTTCATCTGTGTCCCAATTCCAGCTCTGCAAGATGGAGACAAAGACCTTGTTGGGATTTGTGACCTAATGGTATCCATTTCCTTTTGGTATGGAAATAGTACTGAGGGACTGAACCTGAGAGCTAAAATTGTTGCTTTCTAGAACTTCTAGGTCCCAGTTTTCTGAGATAATTCAGAAAGCTGGATTACATAGTACTGGAAAGCAAATAGAGCATTTCATTTTACCATGAATTTTAATATAACTGAACAGAAAAAAATGCTAAAACTAAGCTTTTAAGAAAATATTTAGCAGCAAATAAGCAAATATCTCTAAGTAAATGTAGATTACTAACACATTTGTGGTTGTGCTATTATAATTATCATTATTTAAATGATTGCTTTCATCTTTATTGTTAAAGAAACATTTAGACAGAATTTTTATCAACATTTTAAACAAAATTATTACAAAGAGTTTGTTTAAAAGGTGGATAATTCATTTTGTAAGTTGTGAGATTTCAGATCTAATTGCAGATAATCACCTTCATAAAGAAAACCTCTATACACAGTGGGTAATTTTGGGGTTTTTTTCGTACATTATGCATTTCTGTAATTTATATATTTTGTGTAACTTTTATGTCCAATGGTACTTTTAGTTTGTAATCATAAATACAGTTGTGACAGGTCAACACCCATTGTAGGTGTGCAAATTGAATCAATTTCTGTATTTTTGTTCTATAATCAACGTTCTTGTCAAATTTAAGACTTTCTTATCTATGTTTCACAAGCTTTATATTCTTAGCCATCATTTTATCATGCAGCATAATTATAATATCATTTTCTTATACTTATGCTGCTCCATTTACTGAAAGAGTATCTTATTCTGTTACAAAGAGATTTTTTTTTTTCTCAGACAAATGCTATATAAATTAAAAATAACTGTATTCACAATGGAAATATCTGTCTGCACCAGATTTGCTCTCTGAATGCCTCTCAGTCTGCAAGTATCTATCTATTTTTACTGAACAAAAGATATTTCAATTTTGTCATTGTAACTGAAAAAATGCAACTACTTGAGAGTTGAACACTATTTTACATATTTTACATTTTTTGGGTGAGATTTGAATTGCTGAACTAGTCACAGGGTTGATAAAGGAACATCTACAGAAGTTTTTGCTTGTGAGAAAGGTTTTCCTTATGGAGCAGAAGTGCATATACTCACAGAGAAAGCATCCAAGCCATCTGCTCTTGAAATCATCATGTTTTTAGCCAAACTATAATACTAAAGAATTACTGCAGATTTAGCTTCATTTTGAGTTCAATGAAGAGCTTCACTCCAGTTCAGAGCCATTTAGAAACAAGTTTTGGGCTGGTTTGAACTGGGCTTTAGCAGTTTTTCATTTTCAATATGATCCTTTGATTGCAGCACTGTAACACCTAAATTGGTTTGTGCATTTACCTCAAAGCAACCACAACTCTGTGGCTCTGCTACAGGTACCAGGCACTCTGCCCAAGTCATAACCTCCATCACAGCTCCCAGGTATTCATTCTCTTTCTATTTCCCAACTCTTCAAAAAATATTGCTCAGGATCTGGATGTGGCAGGTAAGCTATTGTAACAGCCAGGTTTATTTTTTTAGAGGCTGATAACTTAGTGACCTGGAAATTATACCCTTCCTATTGAATTTGTATCCTGGACATTTCAGGGAGAACTAGATGCCTTCATCTCTCAGGACACACCAGTATCTTACAGAAAGCCTTGGATTAGCTCCATAGAGAGAAGAATTCAGTTTTTCATGACTGATAAAGCTAGTTGCATTCTGGAAAACATATTCCCATCTGTATGAGTATTCTCAGTAAATCATAATCAAAAAAGTGACATATACATAGAATCAAAAGTTTCAATTTTTCTTAGCTTCTAGAAATCAGCTTCTAAAATAAGCAAACTCCAAGCAGAAACTACAAAGAATTTTTCATGGAAAAAATTATAAGTACATGGAGCATCCTAGCGGGCATTTCTATTAAAGCAAAATCACTGAAGCCATCCAAAAAACAATTACATTGAATGGCTCCCTGGGGGAGACTGGAGCTCTGAATAGGAATAAGCTCCTGAAGGATGAAAAGGCTTCAGTCCCTTAGCTTCATGTTGCATATTGTAGTTAAAAGTCAGTGGTTTGCATTATCAAAATAGAGGCTACTATGACAAGGTCAGTTAATAAAAGTCAGCTGCAGATAGAGCACCATGGCCTGGCAAGCCTAGGTTATTCTAAAGAAAGGCAGGCAGACAGACATCTCTAGCCCAACCATGCAGTATTTCTTTGGAGAAATTCTTTAGTCCTGGGTTGTCTTGGAGTTTCTGATCCCAGGCAAGCTAAGCAGATAGCACTGTTACAGAATGGGGCTGATGTTTGCCAATCACTTCTTTCCTGTTTTCTACAATCACACACAGGGAGTTTTGCAAATCTACTGTGTCTCAGTTGCAAGCTAGAATGCTTCCAAAATCAAGTAAAATCACAGATTCGATTCAGAAAGTGAAGGGAAATTGACACACTACAGCAGTGGTGAATAATGGGAAATTATCTGAGACCCTCAGCACTGCTACAATTATCTTTAAGAATAATTCACCAGTTGTGCAAGCCCTTCAGACACTTCAGATAACTTCTTCAGATACTGATGATAAAATATAGATTAATATATAAAATGTGCTGTATAAATAAAGATTAATGTTAATAATAATAATAATAATGAATTCTGATAATTAGAATATATCATCCTGCCAGAGTATTCCAACCATGAGCACAACATCAAAAAGTTAAAAGATATACTTTAACGGTACGAACAGTACATGCTTCATTTGAAGCTCCTCTTCAACTTCCTATAGGCTGTATTTTCTAGAACAGATTCTATGGATTTATGTGCTTTGGTCAGCTTCTGAGCATGCAGACATGCCATACCAAAACATTTTGAAGTGGTGATGGAGACCCTCACACAGAAAGCAAGAACCAGCTTCTGATATCTCTAAACTCATCTTCTCTTGGAGGTCTCTGAGGGCTGACTTGCACACGCTGATTTATCTTGATCCTTACATACAAGGAAGTACCTGCCTGAAATATTTCAGCTCCATATGGATCAACTTCTGCTTATGTCCTGGGCCTATGTTAGTGTCAGTACTGTCACTTGCTGATATAAGCTAAAAGTCTGTAAGTAAGGAGTAGAACTAGAGTAGAAAAAAAGTTGCTATTTTATTTTGATTAAAATATTTATCAGGTTCAGCAGTATTTTAAATAAAATATGGAAATTACCATGTACAAAATCTCAACAGCCAGCAATTCTTTGTAGGATATTCTAATTATTTCACAGAATGTTGGATAATTTGTTTTATCTTACTGCAGAAGACTCTATGCCTTTGTTTTTTCCAGGATAGTACCTCTGTAGATTCATTTAATTTTTAAGCAAAGACCTGGCTTACTGAATACTTTGATCTCTGTGCATGTCAGCACATTTCTAGTTGCATTTTATATTGGTATAGCAACAAAGGATACCTAGTGTGTCAGTCAACCTATATTTTTATATTTTTTACTTCCTTTATGAAAGTCTGACTCAGTCTACTCAACGTAAAATTTGCAATACTGGCTGTGTATTACAAATCTGATTGTGTCCAAATTCAGCTTTCAGTGGAAAACAGATATGAGTGAAGACATTGCTGAACCCTGATAATGACTTGATACCAATCTCTTCAGTTTAGTGTCTACAAGTAATTGTGAGTTCATTTCTTGTAAAACTAACTTCATAACCCCCTCTGTGAGGTTAGAGGAGCTTATCTATTAGAAATTTCATTATCCCACTGAAAGAAAACTCATGATCTACTTGCTACTGTCACTTTACCTGATAAAGAGTAACATCTGCATCCTGGGTCAGGATGTGCTACAAGTCCCATCTTATGCAAACGTTTTTCAGATGACTCGTGTGGTTTCCCCACACCAGCGAGCTGTGAGTCTCATTTGCATCAGTAGCACACCAGCACCTTTTGCCCTGGCAGCTGGTAGTTCAACTCCACTGTACCAGGCAGGAAAGCTGACATTACACTTTTGCTCTCCAGAAAAGATCTTGCTTTGATCCCTGACTCCGTATCTATGGGAAATTCACCCACATGGGAAATAGTTTCAGTGATGTTTTCCTACCACAAAAAACATTCTGCTGTCATTAGTGCTGCTTAGGAAAACCTGGCTTTCAAGCAAAACCTCATCAAACACAGGTCATGAGCTGTGTCAGGTGTCTTGGTGCTAGGAGATAGGATACAATAGGATGCAGTGATGGAAAAAGTGCAGGCACCTGCCCCAACAATACTACTCCCCTCAAATGCACACACAGGGCTGTCTGCATGTAAACAGCTGTCCCTCCTTGTTCTGTAAAGGAAAGCATGATGTATTTTAATGAAACTTATTACAAGGGGCTCATGAGCATGATTCTTTCAAGAAAAAGAACCCATGGAGGAAGTCATAGGACTTTAAGTAAGTGTAGCTCTGCTCTGTGTGTAGAACAAGCAAAAAGCATGGTGTGAATATTTTTCGTGAACATATTATCTGTACTATCTCATTTTTGGTTTTGTGCAAAGCAATATACATAACAATAAAATTCACTGAATTAATCAGACTTTCTATAAAACAGGTGGTTCATTTCTTTCATCTGTAATATTTATGGTGTTGCCAATGCTGTTGTTTCTCCCTTTTCTGGTTTTATGTGTGGTCTGTCTGTTGAAGTAACAGCTCATTTTTCTTAAGTGAAACAACAGGTTCTGAAACACAGACATTTGAAACTATCTCTGGAACACACTTACAGACATCTATCCTAAACTTTCAGGGTTTTAGACAGTTATTTATAAAGTGCCCTCAGTCTGGCATTTGAAATAATCACATTACTGTTATTATATCTTGCAAATTGTGTGCTCCATAGCTGTCATTCAGTGAAGAATATCCTGAATTTTGTATAAAACTAATCTTTCTGTCATTCCTTGTTCAGTGTCACACAGCAAACAATGACAAAGGATGGAAGCTCTCACCAGAAATGATAACCTCTATATCAAAATGATTGCAACTCCTTCTGTATTTCAGGTAAGTATATGAACCATAGAAATGAAGAAATAAATAACATATTTTTTTCAGAAGTGTTTAGCACTTGTGATGAAAGACTATGTGGAGCTAGGACAGAATATATGGATACAGTTATATTTACTACTCTGTTTTGTCCCAGAATTATGCACACAGTAAGAACTGAACTTTTGATTTAAAAAGAGTAGACAAGTAATATTGAGGTACTCTTTACAGCCTGTATTATGTGAGAGATGTAAAGAAATTGATAGATAAATAGAAGTATTTATAGGTTCATCTCTGATTTACTATTTTAATTATTTAATTTTTGCTCTTCTTGTAACATGCAAGTTCTCAAAAATTTGGCAGTTCAATATATCTTATGCATCTCCAACATTCATTTTCACCTGTTCACTCTCTCATTTTTTTTTTTCTATTTTATTAAAATTCCATGCAAAAAAATACCATTCTAATCCAGTTGATAAGATTTTCTAAGAAAACAGCCACTGAGGAAGACTTCCAGCTGCAGCCTATGGAAACTGTCTTTAGATATGGATTTTATTATGGGTTATTATTCTGTTCCTCAAAAGAAAGAAATCAGTTGTCTGGAGTTGTGTTACCTTCTTAAAGCAGTTTTCACCCTCTTATTCCTCATATTGCTCCTTTTCTTGAAATTTATTTACTCTATTGATATGTTTTCTTCCATGATACCAAAGCCCATACTTGAAAAAAAAGCTTTAAATGGAGTTAAGACAAAACTACTAGAAGTTGTGTTGGAGAAAGATTGTGACCAGTCATAAACCAAACCATATTTTTTGAAAAGTTCATCAAACTTTCAAGCAAGATTAGGAAAAATAAAACTTGTAAGTTAAATAAATATAGTTTATTTTATTAAAGGTCATACTTATTTGATATTGATGTGATAGTGATCACAAACACAGTAAAGACACTGCAACCAGCTTGGGGAGTACAGTAGGCTTCCAGAAACAGAGCAAATGTTGTATCAGGTAAACAGGAAGCAAAAAAAGGCTTTCAAACTAGCACTTTTTATAGCACTTTTTAATGACATCAATCTTGCAGAAAAAAAATTCAGAATAATGTTTAACTTTGGCTTGTCACTTATTCAAAGAACGTCAAAGACACCTGTGCGTGAAGCAGGACGTGATACCAGCCATGCAATTTATATTTTTCTTCCTCTGAGATGAGGATGAAGTTAGTGCACTTGCAGTTTTGTTCAATATATTGGTGACCTGGAAATTTAAAGTTAAGTAAAAAAAAATCAATTTTACAGAGAGATTTTCCCTTTATTTTGGAAAATGTCATACGGTTCCTTCTCAAACTAGGTTATGATGGACCAGGAAATCTCCAGAGCTTTTCTGAAATCCTGGCACTGAATTAGTCATTGACAAAAGAGAATGGGCTAATTCATTGGTGGAAAGACAGGTGCTGTTTTATTTGTGATGTTGCAACCTTTGATCACAGCTTACACCTTGTGAAAAAATGCTAAAATACTTGTATTTGCAGGTCTTTGCAGAAGTTGTGCTTATTCCTTGGGCACCATCATAATATTTGCTTGAATTTTAAAGAAAATTTGGTCTATTTTGTTATTTGCTACCTCATCCAACATTAACTCTAATGGCTTCCATTGATTATTTTGTCATGTTTTCTCACTGCAGTTCTGCAGAGGATGTAAGATGAACATCCACTCTGGGGATGGAGTGTGCCCTTTACAGAGGTCAGTGTCTGGACCTGGTACAGTCCTTTAACTCTTTTCAATATTTTGTGCTGCTTATGGAAGGGTTTTAGGTACTGTGACTGTCACTGCTCTTTTTTTTTTCATTCATGTCCATACTCCTCTGCATGTCATATTACTCCACTTCTACCAGAAGAAAAGGTATTTGTTTAATACAAACAGGAGCTTGGTTTGTCATTAAAGATACTGTGCATCTTACTGTACTTCCAGCATTGTTTCAGCTATTGGGAGAATACTGTTTTATTTTCCCTGTTGCTGTACCATTTAAAATATTAAGTTCCTGGCAGTTAATGACCTGCTGTCACGCTTTAATGTCAAATGAGAAAAAGTATTGCTCTCTATTATTTTAGTGTTTCAATGTGACAGAGGAATTTACAGTTATATAAATATATGAAATGGCAAAGACTTCTACAGTAACCTTTTAAGACAACCTGAAAATGTTCATAAGATTCTGCTGAAACAAGGTAAGCACACTCCTACTAAGTAGTTCATTTCCTGATAAAACATTTAATATACTCATTAGTAAGTTTTCCAATTTCCTTTAAGTTATTACAGCCAAAATGTTTACAGCTTAACTTGTCTTTCACGTCAGCCAGCTTATTTTCATTGCACAGATGCAACAGATTATTTCCGCCCAAATATTTTTCAGTTCTCATGATCTTACTAGTAAATTTAAGCCAAGAAAGAAGCTAAATTTTAAGCTAAGTAGGATACAATATGATTTACGTATATTCAGAAGTATAGGATGCAGTTCACAGATAAGATCTGTTCCTTCTTGTATTTGCTGTAACCCATTAAGAACAATAATTTATTTTCCCAGGAAGCAGAATAAGGATTAGTGATACACATACCTTGCTCTCCTATTAGCTACTGAAGTTTCAGGATGAAGTCAGAAAGAAACTCCTTCTTGCTGAGAAAAAGACCTTTTCACATTTAGACTGCAAGAGGTAATAATCCACAGCAAATGAAACATGCATGTAAAATGGTGTTTTCTGGATGCAAATACTTGCAGTATCACGAGTGCTAAAGGTGCCATTAGATTAGGTACTATCAAAACTGGGAAAAGTAATGTTTCCCTGTTCTGACATTGCGTTTTCTCTTCAAAATTCAATCAGAATATGTAATTCCCTAATTATGCCACATGGCACATAAGTTAATTGAAAGAGTAATAAGCTATCATTTTATTTAATGGCTGATGTGATGGTGAAATATACTGGATCATTTATGCACATTTTCAAACCAAAACCTACTGCTCCCTACACCATTTTATGTCTTCTGCCTTCACATTCTGCCTTGAAGTAGACACATAAATGAATAAGCTGTCTTCCAATAAAATAGATTTAGAGACTGTATCTCTTAGTAATGCTTTACTTTATTTGTTTCCTTGTTTAGTAATAAAAGTTATCTATTAATTGGCAGAGAGGTAATGTTATTAGTTAAAAACCCTTTTGTGGAAATTTTTATTTGGGCATTTCTGGAAAAGGAGATTTTAGATGCCATGGCTCATTACTCTTTTTATAGAACAGTTAAAGTATTGTCTGTTAGTTCTGTTTGATTCCTGGTTCATTGACCTGGTACATAGAGTCATTTAGATCTCATTGTATCTATCTTGCAGTCACAAAACAACATTAAGGACTTGTTTCTGCTGTCAGTAAAAATAAGTTGTGTGCCCTGATGGAGTTGCTTCAGCATAATCACACAAATTATCAGTAATAGCAATTGAATAGCCTGCTTCTCCATGAGCAGAACTAAACCCCAACTTTGTAGAATGAAGACTTTTTATAATTTTAGAGGGAAAAAATTACTGTACCTATGGAAAAGTTTAGTTATTAAACTTCAAGATCTCAGCTACTGAATGACTATGAAATCTGAGTGGACTATTCTGTGCATTTTCACAAACTGCACATAACCACCCTATTGAAGGGAAACCTGTAGACCAGTGCTGTTCTGTAATTCATACTGTGTGCTCATTTATCTGATTACTTACATTAATGCCAGTGGGACTTAATAAACTCCATGTTTCAGACAGAATTACACAGAAATTCACATACTAATTTACATTCCATTTTTAACCTACTCTTCAGCCAAAAGAAAATGTATATTGATCCTGGCAAATCTGTTCACAATAACATTTTCTTAAGACTACTGTGAAACTGGAAGATATTTATATATCTTATACTAATCTTTATGTGTATGCAACATATGTTTATGTGTATACGAAATGTTCTTTAAATGCAATTCCCATGTAATGCTTTTTCAAATGCATAGGGTTATGCTTAAGTTAATAGGTATAGATACTTCAAAGTTTCTGAAACTTTTTTCATTGTGTATTGAAAATTAAACTTTTCAAAGGCTTGTTGAAAAGAAACCCTGTCAAAATATTGCTTTTCAGATAAAACAGATTTTCTTTCTCTTTTAGGAAATCCATCCTAGGCACGAAAGTCTGTCTTGTTAAAAATTGATCTAATCAATCTATTTCCACAAGAAAACTTCAATTTTATGAGATATTGGCTAAAAAATAGAACTAAAACTGTTTTATTATTTTTTGCAGGTTTCACTGCATTACCTGCATCATCTATATGCTTTAAAGTAAGCATATATTAGTTTATAGTTTTGGCTTTGATGTTCTTGTGGTATAGTCACTAGAGGAAATTTCACACAAAATATCACTCATACCAAGCCCACAATACCATATATACAAAAGAAATTGTCAGATAATACTTCAGACATGCAATTTCTGGGAAACACTAAGTATGTTTTATCAAATACTTTGAAAATGGACCTTCACTGTCATACAGTTGCCAGTTACACTGAAGTTTAATACTGGCATTGTAATAGAAGGAGATTCAGATTCAGATACTTCAGCTTTCATTCATGTAATTTAGCACCCACCACAGCTCCCTTAAGATATGTTATAAAAATACATCTGCTGTGAGGATGAAATCACAAGAAGCCATCTAGGCTAAGTCAGAAGCCATCTAGGCTAAGTCAGAGACACAACATTTAACATTCAGCTGCATGTGAAGACCCATTGACTTGATGAATGGTAAATTCTGTATGGAGCGAAAAAGTCTTACAGAACATCCACCACAGGTGTAGTAACAAAGGGACAGTCCCTGCCTGTATTTTTTTAATTATTTGGAGGGGTTAATTGACACGATAAATATAGATGTGATTTTCTCTTTGCATAGTTGTTTGTAACCTCACACAATGATGGGAATTAGAAGATGTGAAGAAGATTAGAGATTAGATTACAGATTGGAATTTATTTCTTTGACTTGTAAGTGTTTATAAGGCAATAGTACATATATTCACTAGGTTACTGCTTTCCAAATTCTCCATTGATTTCTCTTGTGTTATTTCAAAGTCACCTTTATTGAGATAAGCATCTGCTACATTCTCCTGTCAGAGACAGGATACTAGGCTGAATAGACTTTCAGCTTAATCCAGTCTAGCTGTCATAAAGTCTTACAAACTGTAAGTTCCAGAAATGAAAAGGATCAAAATTATTAGTGGAGACTCAAAAATATAATACAGTCATACAAAATAATTACTATCAGGACTCCTTTACTTTACAAACATATAAAATGAACTTACTTTGAGGGTAAGAAGAGGGAAAAAATCCTTCCATTAGAAAATATAGTCACAAAGCTTTGAACAAATAAATTCACACACTGCAGAGTACACACACACACGCATGCAGGCAGGCATGCACGTATGTACACACACAGTGCACACATACACGCATACATACACACATGCTTAGAGTTTACACTGCATTCTTCTGATGCCAGGATTATTATTTTATTTGTACACCCACCTTTACTGCACATTCTAAACAAACAATAGACAACAGTGTAAGGATTTTTTTCCTTAAAACTGCAACAAAACAAGTCTCAACATTTGCAAAACATTCCTTTATTATTAGAAATAAATTATTTTGTATAAAAATTAGCATGCATTGACCATTGCATTTATTTTAGCATAACCCAGGACTTAATTCAGTCAGCCGTCACAAGAAACAAACTCATCTTCTTTTACGAATTGAACAATGTAGGACAGGAAAGGAAATTGTCACAATCACAAAAAAGTACTTACAAATATAACATCAGACATGATTTATTTCAACAGCATTTTTTTTCACAAGCTAACATTTGTTTTCCTTTTGTGATTTGCTTCCTTTTGTGATTTACTTCCTTTTGTGAGTGAACAGTTCAGAAGCTTGACACACTGTCTCTATGTTATAAAACTGGACTTTTCCTTCCCCTGTCTCTTTTTGCCTTTTGCTTTAGTTCAATCCTTGTTCTTTAGGAGACTGACTATTGATTTGAATGTAGACTACTGATATTTTCAAGACTGAATTCTGGTGGTGGTAAAGTCTATGTTTGCAAGATCCAGTCCTGCAGATCTTCCAGTGAATTTCATCCCTGCTCAGTTTGCCTGATTGCTGTAACTGACATAAGTTGTCTTTGTAGAGGAGGCTGTAAATCAAAAGAAAAAGAAAAAAAAAAAACAAAAACAAACAAAAACAACAACAACAGAAACAAAAAAAAAAATTCAGGATTTTTAGAATCAAGAGAGGAGGAAAAAAAAAACATCTTTAGCATTTGAACTCAGACAATGTCCTACTATATTTCCAAACAATATGGTCCATGTTCATGGAATAAAGAATGCTTAAGGATGTATATAAGCAGTGTATAAACTGGGTCTCAATTTCTGTGTTCATGACCACTTATTTTGTTTATAACTTGGGAAAGCAGAGGTCAATAGAAAGGAAAAATGATGAGAGGTTTCAGCATACCCACAACAGAATTTCAACACCTGCTATTATTTTGTCTGAATTCCATATAAAAATATTTTACTTTTAGAGACTGGATTTTTCTTTCTCCTTTACTGTTGAGGACAACGTTTCAGTTAGTGGTGGTTTGTGCATCCAAAATGAGACTTATGCTCCTTGAAATGAACAAAGCCTAACCCTCTCCAAATTAGAGAAACTGAGCAGATAGTCCCTACAGAACATATTATCTGCAGAAAATTATGGTCTCCTTATATTGATGGTCAGCTCATCATGTCTTCTTTTGATCAAAGCTGATACTCCTTGTTCAGAATGAGGCAATATGTTGAGAGAATTAAACAGCTCTACTATTGCAAAACTGAACAACTAGGAATCTTTTAAGAAAGTTTGTTTCAGGCTCTAGCCCTTACTTTGCTTTAAGAAATATAAAAAATATGCTATAAAAATATGACTCAAGTCAAATCACTCAAGCTTAATGTAATGGTTGGAGGAGAAAAGTGGTTACATCAGGTCTTGTAGTTGGTTCTCTAATTTTAAATCAGTTGGGTACATGGAAAATCAGATTGATGGGGGACTGAGTCTCATTTCTCTATAATAAGGTCTATGTTACACTGCATAAAGAGGAATTTGACTTTCTAAATATGTTTTGTATTCCGTCTGCTACAGACATGTTCTGCTTATGATAGTTAAGATTGCAGCTGGCAAGATGAAAATAACGGGATGGCAAAAAATTTTCTGGTCTATAGATTCAAATTTTCTATTTCCATACCTTTCTTCAATTTCATTCTTTTTTCTGTATAGAGTCTGGTGAGAACAGCTGAGATAGATAGGAAAAGAATTCTTGATGCTAACTCCTAAATTCAGCCCAACAATCTAATGATTTGTGAAGAACACACTGCAGAAACTGGGAAATGACAGTTTCTCTCTTCTGCATCATAGATTAAACTAAATAAAGGATCACTAAAATGGATGCAAATTAATAGTGGTTGGTATAACTATGTTTATTTATTGATTTTTGTCATGTTTTCTTAGATTTTCTGAGCAATTTGAATCTAATACTGCATTTGCCATTTTTTAAGACAAAACAGAACCAGATTGTTTAATTCACATATTACTATAATCCTTTTCCCTAAGAATACATATATAAGTATGAATAATCAAATGAAAGCTGCAGAATGTAATCTTTCTTACTTTCACTTGCACAGGTAGTTCCAGTACTTTGTGTCTAGAAAAAGCTAATTCATGAAAGGACTGCTTTTGGCACACAAAGCAAGTCTTTCTCATAGTCGATCACAATATTTGAGCACCAACACAAAATAGCTTTATTTGCATGTATTGGGACACTTGAAGCAAATATAGCCTAATTTACATCTTTCAGATCTTTCAAATGGGATGTACTGCTCCCGTCTGAACTCTCTCATGCTCCCACAGCTGGATTTCTGAGAGGATTCTATTTTTTCTTTTGGCCTGCTGAGTTCCTACTCAAAATAATGCAGGACTGATGAAATGACACCAGGATCTTCAAGCATAGAAGGATTTTTTTCCCAGCTAATAAATAACAGATAAATGCTCATCTGCAAACTCTGCACACTTGGGAACAAAAGGATAGAAAGTTCAGAGCTTATTTTTTCCCTTTTTTCCTGAAAGTAGGGTCAGATACATGATCAGGTTAAGTTAGATTACCACATTATGCTATATGAGCTTAGTTGAGTTCTGTGATAACTTTACATGTGAATGTTTTTAGCCCACATCAATGTAACACAATCAGATTTATCACAACTCAGTAAGCTGAATTATGTGAGGACATTTGCAAGAATACAATACAAAATGCAAAAAATAGTAGTTACCACACCTCAGCTGATATAATTTGTTAAATTGCTGTAACTTTGTTGTGTATCTGAGAATTAAACAGTTTTGATAGAAATAATCTAGAGTTGATCAAGAAACAAAAATTATCCAGTTGAGTTCTGAGTGTTGTTACTTTAAAAAATTATAACACAGGAATTTAACGTAGATAGTAGTTTGAAATATATTAAAACAAATCTCATCTCCAAACAGTGTTTTTGGTTTTTTACTTTATAAATATTGCATGTGTCTCTTTAGTTCTGTGGAATAAGTCTAGAGTTCATGTTTGGGGACCTGAAAGCCTCAGCAGCTGGTGTCCTGCTCTTTAAGGCTGTTAGCATTTCACAATAATAACATGAACCACATTTGGCAAGCCTAGATGGTCAGAAAAAGTAACAGATTTGGCTCAAAATATTTCTGAGAATAAACACTCTTTTACAGCTCCAGTTACTACTTTGCTGTTGGAATTAAACAAAAGGAAGAAGAAGAAAATAAAAGGGCAATGTAGAATGATTATTATGATCTGACCTATATTCATTTAATGTTCTTTTCATTGCCTTCTGTAACCACACCTGGGTGGGTTTTTTTTTATCCTGTTTTTCAGAAACAATTTGTTTTTCACTGAATATGGACCTATTCCTACAAATAAACCTATGAATGTATTCATGTGGAAGACAACATAGAATAATGTGTGTTACAAGGAACAGGACAAACTAGATAGAGCAGAGTTGTCTCTGGATGGGAAGCAAAAGGGATTATGTGACTATCTCATCATGTTTCTCACCTAGTTATGAGCACTGCATCATCATTTCTAGTGTTTGTGCCTGGTAAATGGGGGGAAACAATCACTGCCCACTTCTGGTATACTAGAAGTAGATTGATATTTTGCAATCAGTGAAAAGAAAGATCTATCTCATATGGAGTCAGTGCAAGAAGAAATTTTGTGGTGTCAAGCTTTTACAAGTAACACAGTGAAAAGGACTTATGCTGCATTGTGCACTTAAAAGTCACAGGAACTTTCAAAAGCTTTGACAATAACTATTTCAGGTAAAAGAGAAACCTGTCTTGAGGCCTAGAACTCAATTACACAGGGAGAGCTTTCTGGAATGCAAATGACTTGTCTGAATTTTTGCGTATGAAGCATTATGATGGATGAAAACCTAATCAGGATATACTCCTAGTGAGGTCAGAATTATATAGACATATTACTGTTAAAGTCATGTTTAGAACATAGTAAATAAGCATTACCCTGCACTAATGGACTATTTGAGAAGCAGACTTGCTTCCAGTAGCATCTGTTTCTATGAATTATGCATAATCATAGTTTAAGGAATACCAGTCACAGCATTTCTTAATTAGGTACAGTAGGTAAACATCAGATACCCAAGACTTTCTTATTAACACTCTTTCTCACCCTACTGTGAAAACCCTGCTTTAGCCTCTTCTTGGAAGATTATAATTTTGCACACTCAGCAAAATCCATGTCTCTTTTCCTTCTTTTCCTTCTGAGTTTTCTGAAGAGTTGCAAAATTACGGAGTCCTTCATTGTACTATTCTATTATTTGATCCACAAAGAATTTCTATGCCTTCCTTGTTGCCTTTTGTTACATGTCTCAATCTGAAGCTGTATAAGCCCATAGCTCACTCTAGCAGTTTTCCACATTTTGAAGTTATGAGGTTGTGAGTTTTTCCAATGAAACAGTTTGTACTCAGTATCCTCCATGCATCAGCAAGCATGGTATAGTATAGTATGGTAGAGTTATGGACTGCTTTTATATAGTCTTCAATCTGGCAAACTCTGATAGATTTCAGTAGGGGGTTCATTTTTCAGAAATAAGTACAGTATTTTAATGCAAATTTGGTACTGCCTTGTCTCAATGTGCTTAACCAAAACAGTACTATTTAAACACCAATATCATCCAAAAGCAATAATAAATTAAAAGTAAACCATATTGTTTGCAGTAAAAGAACTGAAAAGCTTAGATGTCACAGCTGCTGCCCATTTAATGTGACATCTAACTTCTCAGAAGAAAAAAAATCTCCATTTCTAAGCACTGGGTATAAGGTCTTTGCTCATAGTTGATTACTATTGTTATAACAAAGTCCAGTTTATAAAATGATATGTCATGTGGTGGAATGGGATCTGTAACCTCTGTTTTCTCCTGTACTAGAGCAACTTAGAGATGTAGCAAGATTCAAGAACGTTCCTGACATGGGAAAGAATTTTTTTCCCATTAAAAACCTACGATATATCAGAACATGTAATGATTAAGCTTCACACAAATTATCATGATTTTGTACCAAGATGAGTGAGACTAGAACAAAAACCTGGATGGGAAGAATTATGCTGGAAGTATTACTCATGAGTTGTGATAAATGAACAATCCAACATATATTAAGGTAGAAAGGTAAAAAGCATTATTTTCACTTCCATATCTGACTGCAAAATAAAAACAATGCTAGCTGTTTTCATTATAGTTTTTTTCAATAGCCTTTGAGTTTTGAATATACAATGATGACCATAAATACACCTCATGAACTGTCAGGACATACCACTGGCACGGAAATGTACAACATATCAAAATAGCACTAGCTAAACAAACCATTTTTAAAAAGATGTGGCGTTTCAAAATCTGCTTGTGCTTTTTTTTTTTTTTTCCTACTAGCCTCCTGTGAAAATCAATTTCTTTGAAACAGCTCTAGACATTCCTGCATTCAGCAGTACATGAATTCTGACACATCTCTGGATTCATGCAGAACAAGCAACAAAAATAATTAAGTTTATCATTAAAAGAAAGTGCATTCTTGTGAACGTACATCTATTAAGATGTGCTGCCACTCTTGACCAAGTCTACAGATGACTTACTGTTGGTTTCAAGACTTTCACACAGTTCAGTCTTGACTTCCCCATTTGGTCTGTCGTTTCCTTTTTGTGTCAGTTTGCTTTGCATTGTAGCAGCTGTCACTACAGCCTTGAAGCTCCGCTTCCGTTTTTGAACATTCTGCTCTGGGTGGAAAATGATAATATAAACCTTGGGCATGTAGAGCATGCCCAGGGACACAGAAGCACTTAAACTCATGGAGATAGTAAGTGTTGTTGTCTGGATGTACATCTGGGGAAGAAAAGAAACAACATAAAAATCATTGTTATATTGATTCAACATAAGAAGGAAAACAAAGTAGCTATCTTAAAAGTACTAGGTGGAAGGGGAACATCAAAAGGACCCTTGGCTTTGGTTGTTTTTAATTATAGCTGAGTATGGCTGTTTCCTGTTGGGTTCATAACCTTAAGAGTAGGTGGTAGAAACAACATAATATTCATGAAACTTCATTCTCATAAAAGTAAAAAAGATGCTGCAGCAAACACATTTTTAGAAAAAAACCCCAGTTTTTCTGGACAAGAAAATAGGAATGACAATAAAGTTAGCCTTGTGTCATCTGTTTTAACAGACAGAAGCCTCTACACCAATATACCACATGGTGATTCAACAGTGTGTGCAGTATGGCTCAACTGACAGCAGCATAATGCAGAATCTAATGAAATCTTTTATGTAGTCTGTGAGTTTCAAGCTGGAAAAAAACCTTAGTTTTCCACAGTGATGCTTGAATATTCCTGAGGGTGTTTGGGGGTTGATTTTTTTGTTTGTTTGTTTATTTTCCATCCTACTTTTGAATTTTAATCACAAAGCTCAGTTGGCATACAATAAAGTTATCAATATGTCATGGTCCTAACTAAGAAATCAGAAAATTGAGGAACCATGAAATTATCTCACAGAAGACCTCAGTTCCCTACAGATAGAAGGGAAAAATCTGGCATTTCAGAGTGAGTCTGTCTACTTTTTGTTATCACCTACAAAAAGAAGGTAATTCTGGTATTCCATAATACTGTAAAAGAAAATGCCAATGATCACTCCATAAGAACAGCAGACAGAAATTTGTTTGACAAAGTATTCAGCTAGTATATTACCAATACTAATTGTAGCTCTGCTCAACAGTTATTTTTTCTCAGGAAATTATTTTTTATTAGCCATATTATGAACAAAAAATACTTTACACTTCTGTGTTAAGAAGGAAATCTCCCAGTAACCCTTTTTATATTGGAAAAGATACTGAAGTAAAACATGCTCAGTGCCTTCACAGATGATTCAGTGACATTGTTGTCAGGCATGATTTTAAGCACTGGCCAACACTATCACATTAACCTGAAGATAAGGTGGTAAGCCTGTCTGCAATGTCAGCTTCAGATCATCATGTTTTATGAAGTGCCCTTGGGTGACTTGGCCCTTGGCAGAAAAGTAGAGATATAATAAACTGTTGTGCACTGCTATAGCCGAATATTTTTAATGTCTTTCAGCCTACAAAGTTTTTCCTTTAGATAATTTCTCTGTAGAGATCACAAATAAACTGTGCTCTCTCACTTAAAGCAATCTTAGGTGAGAAAAAAACATGAATTCTGAACGACCTTATTAAGTAACTGTATAATTGTACAGAAATACAAATACTATGCCAAATACGACCATAAAAAAGAAGGGTATCCCAATCTACTCTTCAAGAAAGCAATTCCTCAAAATCTGTAAAAAGCTCAACCCGCTTTCAGGGACAACCCTGACTGCCCTGGAAAGACAATCAGGACTGTTTCTTGTGCTGAGGAAAGTACAGGAGTAACACCTTCCTTCACTTGAATCATACAGTATGTGCATCATACATCAATTCAGTACTTGAGAAAATAATATACTCTTTTCTCACACCAGTGAAATAATTCTATTCCTATCAATCTCCAAAATTATAGTGGTGTGCCTGAAAGCAGAGCTATATTGTGCATGAACATTCCTAATAAAAACATTACATGGTCACACTAATAAAGAAGTTTTTTCAGATTTCTATGGAAGGACCTCTGTGCAGATGAACGTTCACATGCAGACAGCACCAATACATGTCTGTTTCTCCCTGAACCAAATTGACTGATCTCCAAACAAACTGGTACAGCAGTGGCTTTTAGGGTTAAGCATTTAATTAAGTGGCATCCAAAAGACAAAAGTATTTTGGTTCCTAAACATGAATATATTTCCTGATGGGATTTTCAAAACTGAAATCATTGTAAGCAATACATTTTAAAAACTGTATTGTGTATGAAAGTTCCATTAAATATAAAAATTCTTTTTGTAGCCTTACCATTTTTTAAAATCCAAGTCATGGCAGTTAAGTGCTACCTAAGTCTCACCCATGCATTCTGTAACAATGCTTGGCATTTAAATATATTTGGGGGTTTTTTTATTTCTTATCAAGTATTCGAGTTCTAAGACTTGTCTTTCTCTCATGGTTCAGTGTAAGAGTGACATGATAAAAAGGATAAAGCACCAAATGTTATAGGATAAAATACATGCATTACTTTGTTAGTAACATTAACAAATCTATACATTATAGTAGATCTCAATGATCTTTCTAGCAATAAGAAGTGCCACAGTGCCAAGATCTTACAAATACTAAAAAAGGTTTCTCTAAGTGTGTCAATGTCAGCTTGAAGGTTTACATTCAACTAAGTCACATAAGTGAAGCAACTGAATCTCATCATACACTGAAAAATTAAGATCCTACAGGTTTCAGCACAGGTATTTTTCATTACATATGTCATAATATCTAATCTAATTTTTGTGGACTTAACTGATGACCAGCACAATAGCCTGTTTTAGAAAATTCAAATCACAATTAGGTTCATATTGCTGACTACAGTTCACATGCAATGGGGTTTATTTCTAACGATTTCTGTGTTTTTGAAACAGCCACTATAATTATTGAAATATCAACACTAGGGTGAACTGTGAGTTTTCTGACAGGACAATTTTCAAATAGTGATTATAGTCTTTAAAGAACTTCAAACTCAGGGATCCTGTTTTTCATTGATCCCCCTTACTACTTTTTAATGAAGCCAGTGAGAAAGAAGGGTTTCGAGACACTTGCTTAACCTTGAGGGAAAGGCTTTGAACATATCCTTACACATGCACATTGTGTGTGTGTATTTCTCTCTGATTTCATAGGCCAATACAATTGCATTCTCAGCTGGAGGCTGAGTTGTCCATGACAGTCTGAGTCTGATTCCTTTCCCTACTGTAATCATAGAATAGTATGGGTTGGAATTGACTTTTAAAGGACCTCTAGTTCAGCCCCCTCTGCAGTGAGCAGGGTTATCTTCAACTAGATCAGGTTGCTCAGAGCACCTGACCTTGAATGTTTCCAGGCATGGGGCACTTACCACCTCTCTGGCTAAACTGTTCCAGTGCTTCACCTCCTTCATCATAAAAAAAATCCTTCGTACTAGTCTGCATCAACCCTCTTCTATTTTAAAACCCCTACCCCTTGTCCTATCTCAACAAGCTTAACTTCTTTAAATGGTCATTTGAAGGCTGAGAGTCTGTTTATGGGACGAGAATATCTCTTGCATTTAATACTTCCTTTCTTGGGAATCCCCATTCTTGCAGCCCAATGAAGTCCAAGTCTAGCAAACAGGATACCACACACACTTGGTTTGACTTTTGTCTGACTCTTACCTTGTTTTATTCCTGACAAGAGGACAATGATGTTTTATGGCTGTGCATTCTGGGTACTTTTATTATTCTGGGAACATAACTACCTGTAACTTTTACAGAATTAGATGTTCTAAAATAAGGAGCAACAAAAGTATTTCAGTTTAATAAGATATGAGGTCTGAATAATTTTTCATGTGTCTCACAGTGCTAGCTCACTCAAAGTTGCAGGAGAATAAAGGTCTCTTTTTACAGTGGTTCATAGTTACACAGAAATGAATTTCAGCACTCCTCACACCAAAATCCCTTCTGAACTACAAACTTTTTGTCTGATAATGCCTTTCACAAATGTAACAAAGACTGCTATATCTATCCTTCTTGTTCTTGACAGTCAGAGGATATGTCAGAAAACTAAAATCATGGTAGTGCTAGCAAAAACTATGGGAAATAATTGAGGCCTAAATACCTTCCTGTCTCTATCCTCCACCTCAACCCCACCCCAGAACTGATACAAGACTTTTTATGTACAATTTTAACCTCCACAATTGACAAAGGATTTGTCACAATAGACAGTCCCTTGTGAAAAAGATTCATATCCCTGCTCACACACATGATTTCTCTATCCCACAAGTGACCTGTACCCTTTCCTCATCAGAAGGTTCCTACAAGCTTGGTAGTATAGCCTTCAGATTATCCTAACTCAGAAGCTAAAATAGATAATGGCCATTGATTCTAGGACTATGTGTGCCTTTCTACTTTGAAACCTAAAATGTTCCACAGGAAACACTGGGCTATTTTAGTAAAACACAGATACTCTAATGAGTTCTCCAATTTGAAAGTACTTGAAACAGAATTGCCTTCTTGGAAAGTTGAAAAAACTTCTATGCATCAAAGCAGGTGTGCACATTGAATTGTCCCAGTGTAGGTAGCTGAATGACTGCCTCTCAGCTAGGCTTCACTGCTTGGAAATAAAATACCCCTCAAGTCTCTGTTCCATCAGTTTGGTGCTTGCTGAGGCAAAGTTCAACACAAACTACTTTCACTTAAGGAAAAAAAAAAGTAATAATGTCACAGCCTTGTCCAGACTGCTTCCTTGTTTTGAGTCCTCCCCTATTCTTACATGTAAGATAATATTCAGAGTCTCTCCAGAATTGTTGATTTTTCTCATGCTATTTATTTTTCTCTACTCAGGTTTAATAAGTCAAATAGAGAACAGACTGTTCCCTAATCTGTTTTTAATAGTATATCCTGGAAAGGCAAATGGCTATTGTGATGTCTTGAGTAAATTTAATCTGTTTTCCACTTTGGCACAATCTCTCTAACTCCTGGTAGCTGTAACACAGATTTTAAAAAGTCCAGCAGTGAGTGAAGTGCTAAATCACTGAGAGAAGTCTTGGTACATCTCAAACTATGAGTGTGCCTAGCATAGACTCAACTCAGCTACTTGCAGTCCAAAGAGAAGTGGATATTTAAAAGGACACAGCTGGTCTAATGGCTCTCATTGACTAATTCTATACAATTTGCCCTTTAGAAGCCTCTTTCTCCACAGGATAGAGCAATAGCCTTGGTATCAAACACTGGAGTTTGAACCATCCTGCTGAGACAGATAAACACAGGCACTCTTGAACATGTCCCACATTGCTAGTAAAAGAGCAGAAGATTGAATTATTATTTAATTTTTCCTTTATCCTTGTTATCAAATTCTATATGGCTCTTATGTGAGTCTTCTCAGCTGCGTCAGCCAGTTTCATATTATAAGGACAGAACTGAAGCAAGCTTTGTTTCCCAATAGGTTTTTTTTTATCTCATTCCCTCCTTCCACTCTTCCCTTCATTCTCAGCTGCTAGAAACCTTCACCAGATCATTTCTATCCAGGAGATAAATGATACATCATAAAATGAAGATACACATCATCTATCTAGAGGCATTCCTCATATTGGGAAAGACAGCAAAATGGGCCTTCTTTCTTTGTGGTGGAGACAGCATGAGTCTTTTTATTTCAGGAAAGCACTGAAAGCATTCATAACCATCTTCCCTGTGCTGCAGAACACAGAGGGCTTAGAAAAAAGACAGTCCTTTTCTTCTTTTAAAGTAATGCACATGCCATACTCTACAATTACTTTTGTGTGTTGCTGCTTGCTGAAGAGTTGACTGGCTGACAAAAATTATGTTTCACAGTCTTGTTCACAAATTAGAAAGAAATGCCATGCAATGAATTCCACACCAAAAAACCAGGAAAAGCCTGGATACAGACAAATTTATATGAAATACATTTGAAACCAAGAGACTGTAAACAGGAGGTAACAATGCTGACAAGGAGCCAAAAACTAACCAAAGGATTCATGCTTCTCTGCAGAGCCCCATAAGCTGACACCTACAGGTTTTTATTGCTTCACTGCAAAACATACTTTTCTATCTTGATCTGTGGGAAGAAAATTTTTTGAAGGAAATCATAACAGGTACAAGTCAGTCAATGTTTGGCTCATATAACAAGATTATTTTCCACGTATAAGATACACTCACTGAATGAGTCTTCATCAAACATTTATTCAGTTAGAAGACATGGGAAGCTATGGTATTTATATATCTTTTAGCCTTTTGAAAACATTCTTTACCAAACTAGCAATTAAAATGAGACTTAAAGAAGAAAAGTGAAAGTCTTCTCACAAAATTAAACCGCAACATCCGTAAGATGATTATCTCAAGAAGTAAATGTTTTCTTCACACAGCAGAAGAAAACAAATCCTGTATGTAAATTGATTTTTATTTCTTCTCCTAAGTTCTCATAATATAACTCATTTTTTTTCTCATCTATTACACTATCATATAGCTTGCTTATACCACAGCACACAATTTATTGTGATATTATGGTTTTTAAAGTCCATGTGAGCCATAAATTTCATCAACCTTACTGCAAATAGAGTCAGAGTTTTTAGTAATTGACCAAGGACTAATATCTATTATGTCTGTTATAATGTGTATGTCAGTCCTGATATTCAGGAATACTGAGCTCCAAAAGATCAAACAGAAATTTATTACCGATGTTTTGTAAAGCTAAGCTAAAAGAACTTCTAAATACAAGTAAAAAAAACCCAAAAACATAAAAATATAATGGAAAAAAACAGTGCTTTCAGGAAAAACTGAGAAATTAAATTAATTAAATGAGTTGTTATTTATACATTAATTGAATCTTCAACATAATGTACAAGTAGGATTTTATGGTGTATTGTGTTACACTTAAGACCTTCTTATTGACAAAATGCTAAACAAAGAATTTATTGTTTATCTAACTAAAATCTTAACAGCCGACTGAAAACCATAGCAAATCTTATTATTAATCCAGTTACAATTTTTCTAGCTTTTCTTTTCATATTATTTAATTATTACAGGAAAATCTCATTAATAATATAGCTAAATTTGTATACACATAAACTTTTGAGTATCAATCCCTTTCCTCCAGTGATACACACCTGATCCCTGCTCCTCTGGTTCCTAAGGCCAACAGATTTAGCCCTCCTCAAGACAAATAGAAAGAAGGGGAAATTATGCATCACAAGTCCTTGATGTTGATGTCTGGTATTCCTTCTCCCTTAGTCTTGGATCTGGCTGAGGCTGTATTCACACATTTTCTAATACTGTGTCCTTATTTCCTCTTTTAAAAATGATTTCTCCTCTAAACTCAGTCTTGCTGCACCCATTACCTGCTTATTGATTGAAATTAAGTCCCAGTTACTTTGTTAGTGAGTGGTTTTGCAGGTTTGTTGGATCCTTACCATGTCCAGTGTTCAGGGACCTGAGCTGGAACAAGTCCAGCAGTACTCTCCTCGCTGCTGGACAAGTGCTACCACAGCCATCGTAAGCTCTGGATATTAAAAATTATATTCCAAAAGCCCACATTGACACAATAATATAAAGTCTGCCTCCTTTTCTAGTAACAACACACCCACCCATACATATTGTGCTCTGCAAAACCTTATTTCCAACTTCATTCGAAAAAAAATACTCCTTTATTATAAGGTTTCCAAAGAGCCTTCAAAGTACTTTCATATTACTTTCAAATAAATCAAATTTAAAATTCCCTTTTGTCAAATACATTCTAACTTGAGTTACCTATCTAGATAAGATGCAGCAGAATTTGGAGAATAATTTTACTTTTAAAATTTTATCACTTTTACAAAACTTTGTTTTACAGAACAGGTTTAGTATTAATTAGGTCTTCAGATACCTACTTTAAATGAAGATTGAATTTACCCTAAAGCTAAAAAACTAGCAAATGTGACGGCTAGACTATTTAAAATAAATTCATGTTGATTCAAACATTTTTAATTAGAATCCCTTTGAAAATATGGGAGCTGCATTTCAGAACACATAGCACTCAAGGACCCAGTTGACAACCCCAAAATTTTCACTTTCATATGCATAATTGTATCATGATGAAAAAGGGAAAGCAAGAAAACTACCCTATAGTGAACTAAGGAAAGATATTTCAAATAAAATAAAAATATATTGTCTGAATTTAATTCAAATGCCAGGATTAAAATAACAACTAAATGTTCTGTATAACACAAAGGCCATTGATGTTGACTGACACATTCTTATAACTAGGATATATCACTGAGTTGAAATTGTTTCTTGTCCAGGCTTGAAATACTCAGAGTATTACAATTCTGTCTTTTTAAAATTCCCAATGCTTACTGAAGATCGATTACCTATGCTCATAAAGCATAGAAAAAGATTAACCCTAAGTGCTGGTTTATTATGCTATTAACTACATTAAGTTTCTTTTTTTTCTGAAGTCTCTCAAATATGGACAATACCTGAGCTAAAAAGATAACTGTGTTTAGAAATACTGTAAAACAGCCTCTAACTCTGTAATCATGAACTTGCTAGCAGGGTTTGTTTTAAAATATGTTTGCTTATTTAGTGCACATAGCTTGGGTGTCAGAGTTTAAGTACCTGATAGAGACAAATATTAAATGAAGTACACTTGCTCAGAAGATAATTTTATTTAGCATCTTCAAGCAGGGCATAATTAAGTTACTCTGTCATACAAAATGATGGAGGCTTAAATAAGTAACAGCTGGTTACCCCAATGGCTGTACAACTGAAGGGCAGCCTTGGCAGGAAAAGCTGTGCAAACACAATCAATACATTATGCTAATGGGAACAATGTAATGAGCAAGAAAGCAGCTAAAACGGAATGACAAAAAGAAAAACAAACGATCAAACATGTCCCTGCAGCCCTTAGCAAGCATTTCAATTGCAATTTGTGAACAGAAATCTTACAACAGTTGTACTCAAGTACTAGTCTTATCTAGAAATGTTTGCTGTGTTCATTCCTTATGTCAGAATAAATTTAATGGCAGCCAGATGAATCCACTGATGGCTGTTTCCTTGGCTTCAATGAATTTGCAGTGTATTACTCCAAGTGATGAATTTATCAAAACTTAAAAATTAATAAAAATATTTTTTCATTAATTTTCTCTCTGATATTTTAGCAAAATTAAATTAACTAAACTGCAGTATAAATTAGACTTAAAAATCTGCATATTATAAAACTATTTCCTCCCTGCTGCTACTAATCTCTAAAGGTCTCACTTGAGTGTTTACTTGCCTTGGTGTCATTCTGATTTATTTTGTTCCGTAATTGATTGTGACATTACTCCAGTACAGATTTTCTGTTAGATTTATTCACTGCAGAAGACCCTTGTGAATTCCCTAACACACTCTGGAGCAGGAAAAAAACACCCTCTAACCTGAACAGGATTTTAGAAGCAGGCACCAGGCTCTTAGATTGAGTGCAGAGGGTAGGTATGTTGCATGCTAAACACAATACATTCTGTGCTACAACTAACCCACAGCCCTTTCAAAATCCACTATAAAAGACTGCCAAAATAAGTGTTTTCAAATAAGACTTTTGAATGAACCTGTGTTGCATGCTAAACATGTTTTGTTCTATGCCACTCTGATAAGCTTTAAATTTCTTCTTTGTCTACCTGGAGGATTCTTAAGGCAGAGCAGGATTCTGCTGACTCCCACAGAAATGTGCAGTTTTATCTTATAGGATCATCTCAGTGCTATCTCAGAAGAGAATCTCAGAAGAGCAACAAGGTAGAGCAGTGATGACACTATATACCTTCCCCTCCCCAGCCCTCTGCCCTGCTCATGCAAACTATTCTTCTAACTTTTACCTTCTTTTTGCTATTTGTGTGTTCAGGATAAATTGAATATAGGTTTTTTGGGTCAGTTTGTTGGGGGTTTTTTTTTTGGTTTTGGTGAGGGTTTTTTTTTTAGTTTTTTTTTTTATTTTATTTTTTGGGGGGGTGTTTTGGTTTTGTTTTTTTGTTTTTTTGTTGGTGTGTTTGTTTGTTTTATTTAACTGCAGCCTTCTCTGGTGAGGTTTCAATTAGTTTATCCCAGATAATAGAAGACTGAATACAGTTTAGTCCTTCCACAATTCTTATATACTATCATTATTTATATATTTGAACCTTCAGCAGCTATAATCTCAGTTACCTGTTAATAATACTGCATAATAGGTACAATAGGTAATTAAAATATGTAATGCTGCATACTAGATTCAGCATGAGAATGTCTATGATGTCAGCATCCAACATTTGCTTTTCCTCTGTCATTCCTACCTGTCAAGAATATTAACCCTGAAATAAAAGCCCTGACATTTTAACTTTTCTGGGAGCAATGCCAGAAGATAGAAACCTCTGTCTATAAGGTAAGCAGCAGTAAATATGTATAAATTGCACTGCAGAACCAACAACAAGGTGGGCTTGTGACTGTTTCAGAGCTGACTCTAGTATGGCTGTAGTATACTCAGGGGAAATATGAATGACCCAAACATTTATGTTACTCTCACAAATGCAGTTAATCATACAAGGTGAACCTGGACACTGGGATGTACAGACACCCATCTAGTCTTGCTCTGGTAACACTGTACAGAGAAGATAAGCCAGTGTGTTTCCCTTCAGAAATCTGAAATACTTCCTGTACAGTCACTGTTATCATCTGCCACAAGACTAGGAGAGGATTGTTGTCAGCCTAAAAAAATGTTGTCTACAAGTGCAGAACAGACCTAGATTCAAGCAGAATGTGAAGTATAGCTACCAAGAGATTTCAGTTTCCTGAAATCAGTTTCCAGCTGTTCAAATTTGAACTCTAAACGTGGGAATATGTTGGCCTGAGCCATGAGAAGTTGGTGTAAAACAATCTCTTAGCTTTTTAACATCTGCAATACTCTGATCTACTGTGTTATATGATGATGTCAGCATTACTGCTGGGAGGGAAATGGCTCATCCCTTGTGTGAGACTTCTGTTAAAAAGAGGCTTTGTACCAAATCAAGACCTCAAGCTGAAAATCCATAAAACCTTACAAGAATCCAAATCAGTTTAACTGAATAATTTGATTGCATTCTCTCCAAAAAGACTTTGTTTCATTTATAAGTATAGTTAGTCCAGGATGGAAGGGTCCTTGGGTCTCTAGTCCAACATTCTCCTCGAAGCAGGGTCAGTTGTGTAGTCAGACCTGGTTTCTCAGGTCTTTATCCAGTCCGGTCTTTCAAACCCCCAAGGATAAAGAGAGACTTCATAGCCTCTCTGGGCAATCTCTTGAACTTCATTGCCTTTAGAGGGAAAAGCGTTTTTCTACTAAAATTACTTTTGTTTCAATTTATGTCTATGGATTCCTGCTCTCCTATCACCCCCATTGTGAGGGGACTGGCTCCATTCTCTCAGTGACCTAAATATAGACACAAGGAACTGCTGTTCAGTCTGTCCAAAGCTGTCTCTGCTCCAGGCTGAACAAGCCCAGCTTCATCAGTCTCTCCTCACAGAGCAAGGGCTCCAGCCACCAACAATCATGATGGTCCTTGTGCTGAACTTGCTCCAGTCTATTGCTATGTCTCTTAGGAGGTGCTGGGAGGTCAGTATTTCAGATGTCTCCTAAGAAGGACCAGGTAGAGAGAGGTAATCCTTGCCCTCAATTTACCTATCTGCTTCAGTTAACAGAGCCCAGCAGACTGATGGCCTTGTTTGTGACCATGGGTCTGTTAACTCATGCTTAGTTTGATGTCTGTGAGGCTTTCGTGGCCTTTTCTACAGAATTTCTACCCAGTCAGTCAGTTTTCACCTTGAAACGTTGCAAGGTCTCTAGCTTTCCATGTGCCAAACTTTGCATCATGCCTTGTAAATTTTACGTGGTTTCCAGTTGGTTCATTCCTCCATCCAGTTCAGGTGTGTTTGTATGACAACCCTTTCCTTTAGTAAATCAGCAATTATACCCCAATTTGTTACCATCTACTATTTGGCCATTGGTAAAGATGTTAAACAGGTCCCAGAACAGACCTCCTGTGGCCTTCAAATAGAGCATAGATCCATGATCCTCTGATCCCTTTTATCCAAACTGACTCCTACCTGTCTGATGCATACCCACTAAGACTATAACATCCTAAACTTAGGTACCAAAATATTGCAGGACACACTGTCAAAAGTCTTGCTAAAATCAAGGTCAACAATATCCCCAGCTTTCCCCTCATCCATAAACATCCATGTCCCATTGAAGAAGGCAATCAGGATGGTTAGGTATGTTGACTATTTCCAGTAAATTTCTTCTCCTTCATGAGACCAGAAATTTGTTCTGAGATGGTTTGCTCAATGATTTTTCCAAGGACCAAAGTGAGACAAATTGATTTGCTTATACAGCTAAATGTTTTTAGCTTTCAAAAGTGTTCTTAAAATTGAGTACTACCTAGTTACTTATCTGCAAATGGTCACTTATCTGAAAAATGTCACCACAAATTAGATAATAGTAGTAGTTATAATTAGGTGCTGCTTCACAAGTCCTGTGGTGGTAGTAGTAGTAATTAAGACATGTTGCTGAATTATCTGAAATTAAAAAAGGAGTGGTGTTACTGAACAATCTAATGACTTTATTAATACTTTTCTTTCTTTGTCTCTGTGGTATATGCTTGACATTTTGACCTTTCTTCTGTCTTCTTGAACAAATAAAGAAGACTGAGATAAAGAGCATATTTTAATTTGTTTTAATTGTATCCAATTTGCTATTTATGGATATTTAAGTAACCTAAAAAACAATTATCTCAATAATTATTATTATAAATTAGTATTCAAAAACAATGAAATATGGTGAAACCTGTGTAAAGTACATGAGATTCTGATCAGTTCAATTAATTATCTTTACTTTTATGGTATATCTTAATTGAATACTTTACATAATTAAGGGTTTCAAGTCCTCAAAGAATTTTATGAACGTTACTTAATAATATGAATTCGTTTGTTCAGTACCACATATCCATTGCTCAAAGCCAACTCAGAATTCAACAGATTGTATGTTTTAAGATGTTGCCAATGTTTTAAACAGAAAATCCCTTTGGTTTATATTCCTATATATACAGATTGTTGTTGCCCAGCTGCTGTAATGATTAAATAGGACATTCAATCTCAGGAGGAAAACCAACTCAATTAAGTGAAAGAACTAAAAGGTAGTTTTCCTTCCTCTTCCTTAAAATAAATTTCAAAAGGAATTTTTTGTGTTTTCTACTCTTAAACTGTAGTTAATCTGGGCCATTGTATAACAAAGTTACAAAGAGCAGTTGCATGCCGAATGGAACATGACCATACAATTGCCAGTCACTAGATAGTGATTTAATGTCAATAAAGAAAAAAAAACAACCATCACTAGATTTGTTAGTGATGGTTCCAATGCATCTAAATACAGGGATCAACACTCTTTTTTCTTTTAAACTAATGAGATAACCAATTTGCTTTGATTTCAGTGAACTTGATTCAATGGGCTGGAATAGAGCCTGCAGCCTGCAAAATGGTGGCCAGACAAAAGACCCAACCTTGTTGGTTCCCTTAACTGCTTTCTTGGACTATTCTGACTTAAATACTTTATCTTGACAGATCACCCATTTTTCAATGAAGAATTTAATGCTTGTCTAAACTAAAAAGCCTCCACCACTAGCCAGTCTGCTGGGGCTGTGCTGTCAAATCTCTTCAATGTATGCCGAAAAGAGATACTCTCCTGCCAGCACAGTTACATCACCTCACTGAACGACAGATGCAAAACTAACATTAGCTTTCCTCTTTTGGCATAACCACACACTGGGATTCTGCCAGTGTAACTATATTAGCTGTGTTCAGTGTGTGAGTGTGGGTTGGTTGACTTTATTTTCTGCTCTCCAGATATGTCGGCAATTTTTTGTAGATACGGCCTAAGAATACTACTATTAATGATCAAAATGGCAGGTAACAACAGCTTCCATCTATAAGGTATTTAACTTACTAAAATGTCCTGGAATATTAAAAAAAGTATGCTTAAGGACCACAGACTTCTGTTTGACATGGTCAAAAACAAACAGCTCACTGGAAATGTTTCTTCTAGCTGTTTGATGAGAAATGCCATGGTCTTTATCTGGACTATTCATAGTTTTTTTTTCACCAGTGGAGGAATAATATCCTATAATATCTTGTCAGGTGTAGCTCATACCACAGCTTGTTTGTCTCTTCTTTAGCTGTCAGTTTAGGAACTTCACTTCTACATAAAAGTTGGCTGAAACAATTTTTTTTTTTATTTTGTGGTGGAAATAACATAACTAGGGCTACTCATATGTAAACTCTAAATATTTTTGATATACAACTGCATGTACTTTCCATACTTTATTCGATCTGGCAGAACCTCACCAATCTATATGTTAGGCTCACTGATTTTATTGTATTTCCTTCAATCATTGATATAAATCTGGGAAACCTAGTTGTTGTTGTTATTTTATCAATGGTTAGTAAATCCAGTCTGTATTTCAGGCATCTACAATGTTAATTTTCCAAAAGGAAAGGAGTTGTTTTTTCATGCTTTGGAAATCGCCATGAATAGCAAACAAAGAATAAGCATGGTGCATTAAGATAGATGTTGTTATTTTATTCATTATTTACCTTTATAACTGTATAAATAATCTGGCCTGGAGTAAGATCAGTCCAATCAAATTTAGCACACCATTGTTTTTATGCAGTAGTAGTTTGTGTAAATTGTGTTTTTGACAGACTATTATAGTACTAGGCAATATTTTGTATGGATGTAACAGATGACCCATGACAACTTTAACTAAAATATATTTTTGCTGGTGTTACATAGCTAATAAGCCCATGATATTCTATCTATTGAGCTTCACTAGGAGGTAAAATAATATATAGTGCATGATAATATATCTATGAAAAGGAAAGCCCTGTTATTTACCAAGTACACAAGTCTTTTAATAGACACAAGTGATTCTAGCCACTGTCTCCCTTGTGAGCTTTTCAGAATGAACCCTCAGCTCAGGATGCTTACTTTGTTTCCCTGTGTCCTACCTTGTAACCTCCTCTGCTTTTATCTCTGAAGGCATTTTTAGATTGTTATTATCTGACAGGTTGCCTGCATCACTGACATAGTATCCTGCCTTCACTGCCTTCCCTGACTGGATGGCCTAATTTTTGCCAACAGGAGCGCTGAATGAAATCATTATTAATGCCCTGAGACTGTTCAGGTGAAGGCTGAGTACTTTAGAATGGAGGATATAATAAGAGACAGGAAGTATGGGAACACTTAGAAGATTAAAATAATTTCCTGTCCTTCCCCACAGCCTCTCCCCCCGCACCTCCCCACCCTGCAACAACACTTTCTTTGCTTCTTTTTGGGCTGCAAATAAGAACTCTAGAGTTTATATTAACTGTGTTCCTACCTTCAAAAGGCAAAAAGAGAGTGAAATCTAAATCAGATGCAATGTTTAGCAAATTTTGCAGACCCCTTCTCTTGTCATTTTCTTACCAATCAGTTGCTATTTCTGCCACCATTCTCAGCCTTTCTTTGCCAGTGTTGTCCACCCTAATCCCTGGCAGCTCCTGGCTTTTAATCCTTGAATATTTCCAAGGCATGTTTAAAGCATAATCAAAAGTGTCCATGGGGCATTTGCCCTCAAATGATCAGCTCTTGCACCATAATATTGAGGAAAGAGGTGGTATGCAATTTTTCATTTCACAAGTAATTTTTCTATTGTTTGTAGATAGAGAAATCTTGTTTGATGTTGTGTTGCAGATATTTTGCATCAATCTACTTTTTTTATCCATATTACTCATAATTTTGCTCTGCTCATATGAAAACACAAAATCTACAAAAAAGCAGGAATGCTAAAGGGGGTTGAAAGCCCATTTAGTCTCCATGCATATACAAGAAAAACTGCAGGTTTTGTAGTTGCAACTGAAATGTAAGAAAATAAATGCTTACTGAATCAGAAGTCAAATTGTATAAATGGAACCATAAATATATTATTCCACTGTTTACTCAGCTCTAAACCTGACACTTAACAAGAAACGTTTAGCCACATGAGACAGGAAATTGAATCTTCTCACTTATCCCCATTCACGCTCTGTCTCTTGCATTTGATTTGTGCCAGATTAACAGAAGAGAGTGAGGGATGAGGCTAAATTGTTCCTCCCCATGCAGAGGGAATGCAGAGATCTCCCAACAGCAAGTGGCTTTCCTCACCATATGTGCTTCTTCATCTTGGCCCAACAGGGCAGGAAAATGAATTTGAGGATTTTTAACACAACACATTATGTAAGTTTTAGCTGCAGTACTTTGCTCCATTTTTGCTTTCAGTGCCTTATTAACACGCATTTCACAGAGAGTGGCTAAGCTCAGAAATTGGAAAAGATTTAACAGTGTGGCAAGATCTATGGAATTCAAATTATTTTGTTACATGAGGGTGAAATTCAGGTTAGTACTTTACATATAATTGTGATGTAGCTCAGTAAGCAGGGCTTTGTTTTGGAAGACATGCAGCATACTTAGTCATCAGTTCCCAAATAGTCCAAAATCAGCCTTGCAAAATGGGAGAATTTCATTAACTTGCTGAAGAGGTGAATCCAGAAATAAAATAGTTCAGGGAGCCTTATCCAAACCAGCTCACGATGCCATTGCAAGGACCCAGTCAGTGAAAGTCCATTCTGTTTGAAAGACTGCATCTCCACATGAGCATTACTCTCTGCAACATAGTTCAGCCAATTAGTGGATTCTTTAGATAGCATTCTGTCTGTGAAAGTTTGCAACACATGAACCAGACACTCCTGAATTTTTTTTTTTTTCTGTGATGGACTATCACGTTATAATCTCACTTTGCCAACGTATGACCCGCCCTAATTTCAGCATTTCATATGCAGCATTTAAAGTTGTTTCTTTAAATGCTGGATGTTCATATCTAAACTGTTTACACCATATTTCATGATGGACAGCTTTGAATGAAGCACAAATCAAGTCATGGTCATCCTTCTTTCTTGACTTTATCATATTGATTTTTGTTGATCCCCGTTACAAGGGTATATACAGTATTGATACCAAAAGGGATGAGATGTGGAAATGGCTGTAGTTTTGCTGCCAGTTGTGAAGTCAATGCAACTCAGCCAATGCCCTTAAAACTACATGATGTGCACTTGCCTTCCAGAAAAAAAACTGGAGCACTAGTCAGATAATGTGATGCATTTGACCTTTGTATCCTGATTCAGGACACATCACCCTGCAATAATAGCAGATGCTGAAGCCTGTAAATCTTACCTCTGATTTCTGAGGAAACAGTAAACTCCTTGCTACCATTTTTTGGATTGTGTAAAGGAAGTTTCTGAGAACAGAAGAGACCTAAGGGAATCCATAGTTTAAAATGCTGCCTATAGGTATTTTTACATTAGTATATTTCTGTACCTCTTCATTCTTAAAAAGCAAAATGTATTTCTTAAGTGGAACAAAAGAGCTTTCTTTCATATTTTATCAACACAATTTATAAAGTAATCAAGTATTTTAAAAAGTCTTTGCTCCTAATCTATGGGTGGACTTGATTCAGACATTTCATTTCTTCATAATAGACTTAGGGCTTTCTTCCAAAATTTAGATCTATATCAGATGATCTTTATCACTTATAAACAGGTCCATGAAACAGAAACAAAAGTACAGTTCTGTTCAGAGTAAAGGAATTTACACATTATATTTGTGGGTTTATGCTTCAAGCTGCCAATACTTTATAAATTATCTCACTAACAATACCTCCTCCCCCAAATAAATAACCTATGTCTACTCATATTTTCACTTCTATTCAGCAAGAGAAACTAAAATTCAGACAAACAGAAGTACAAAGTAAGGTTTAGCTAGCTACATATGCCTACGTAACTGCTAAGCTAACTACCTATACTCCTTTAATTAGGTATTCTAAAGTTATATATGAAGATTCTGAAATTTGTGATTCTTGAAAATACTAAAGATTTTGATGGCACTGATTACATGACCGAAGGGAGTGTGAACATAAAAGTTTTTATTTGAACCAATTAACTGAACATTGAAATAAATTTAAATAAAGAATAAAGAAAAAAGTTTATCTCAGAACATACTGAATCTAAAAGTTTCAACAGAATAGTGGTGCTAAGTTATCATAAAACTCTTTAAACTCTCAATCTGGCTCTCAGTGTACATTAAAATCACAAAGAAAGTCTCCTTTCTTCTCAGTGAAAACTTTGCGAGTCAGCCGTCATTTGAAGTTTTTGTTCTCCTATGAGTACCACACAGTGAGGGTTTTCTGACAATGCCTTTGGGGGGTGAAAAGTACCCTAATTTCCATTCTTTCAGAACCCTGTGACTCTGCAGCAGTCAGGCCTTTCTGAATGCACAGGTAATAAAACTGGGAGTTACTTCCACCATCACTCTCTGACAACAAAATATCTTCCCAGCGTTCTGCCAAAGCTTACTCATATTTCTGCCACCAGAGTTCTTCCATTATTTAATTTTATTTTTAGTTTTTATTTTTATTTCTTGTCAATACTAAAAAGTGAGATAACTCAGAGCTACAATCTATTAGAAGTTACAGGTTGCTAAAGGATCTAGCAATAAAAACGAGATTTAAAGGGACAGACTATATGCATGCAAATATGATTGACTGAAACTGTGTGTGGAATAAACTACCAAAACACTTGTCTTATCATAGCAAAGTAATACAGAATATCAGAGACATGCAAAGACATAGTAATGTCTTGTGGACATCACATCAAATCATGTCTTCTAATAATCAAAAAAGGAAAAAAAAAATCAAATATTCCTTAAAGGTAGTTTTTTCCTGTGAAAGAATTCAACAACCACAGTAATATTCTCTATTAAAAAACAGAAGCTACAGAGCTGATGCTTATGGCTTATGCAAATGTTAAAAAATTGACATAGCTAAGATATTTAGTAAAATTATTGTACAATTTAGTGTTTGCCTGCCTAAAGGTCACCATTTCAAACCACTGAAGTCCTATGAGTCTAAGGACTCCAATTGTTATATATACATATGTTTTAAAATAGGCAACTACTATATATTAAACATTTTAGCAGATATAAAAGGGTAGCTTCTGTGCTATTGGAACATTCATTTTCGTATTTGAAGGCTTCCATACAGTGCATGTTCAGAGACACAATCTTTGATAAATACTGCACTTGTAAATGTAAAAGTTGACAGAGAAGCCATCGGCAGGTGGACACTGACATTGCCATGGTCATTCTAAACGCAATTTCTAGTAAGAACCTGGACTTGGAGCTCAGCATATTGACTAGAAACCTAGGGTGACTGTGTTCACATACCCTACATGTCTGCATACTGTCAAATAAATCCCAGTTCATCTGTCTGGAGAACAAATTTTGCCATAAGGAAACTGCATTATCCGGTCCCTTACAAGGAGGTCTCTGTGATCTTGCATTCCTTTATTCACTGAGCTCTATCCACCAACTCTGTACAAATACCCCGTGACCATTAAGCACGGTGGGGATTATCTCATGCACCTTTTTTGTTGAAATACTCTGCAAACTGGTTTTCCTACAGTAATTATACATTTTTTATATTTTTAAAAACCACAGCACTGTAACAGCTACTGAGAAGAAATTAACTCTGCCCTAGCTGAAGACACAAGCCCTTTAAGAAAAAAAACCTCTGTGAGACAGACACAGCCAGAAGAAAGGCCAAGTGAGGGAGGCTAACTGTCCTCATTTTACTTCCAAGGCAGTAACTAAGCAGTCTGTCACAGGCCACACAGCACTTTTCTGTCAGAACAGGCCCCCTGTAGATTAGGAGACTCCTCTAAAAGAAGAGGTACTTTTTAAACTGTAGGTGCCACAACAATTATGTCAGATTAGGAAATCTCATGAACTGCATAAAACCTAAAAGCTTCCACTAGGATGAAAAGTCATACATTATGCATTTGAAAGGTATTAAACACAGTGGTTTGCATTATCAGATGAAAGCATCTTGGAGTAATCACAAATAATTGAGCATTTGTTGTCTCCACTTAAACAGTATACTGTTGCTATGCAAGTGGAAAATCACAGCATGTTTACAGATGCATATTTTTTTAGCTGCAGAGAATACAAATTTCAAACTTCAGGAAAAAGATATGAAGAAACGAAGACATGATTCCTATATGAAGGAATATTTTTTATAACCACAGGATTGTGGGCAAGATGATGGTGTTTGGTTTTACTACATTATATTTTGTATTTTTGTATTTTTGACATCTGAATGATTGATCAGATCTCTCATACAAAGTAGGGCTGCAAAAAAACAGATGGAGAACAAAAATTCAAAAGCTCATAAAAGCTTTTTCAGGAGTTCATAAACATTAACAACAATGGCATATAATGTGAAACCAATAAGAAGGAAAAAATGGTGACATGAAAAACCCCCACAGCTCTATTCTACTACAAATAGCTATTTTATTTTTAGAACTATACTACAAAATGAAACATACCTTATTTTTTAAAATGTTAAAGTATGTAGAAGTTACCAGAGCGGATTAGAAGTGTGATCCATGTGGTCAAATACCATGATTTAAAGAGTGGCCAAAGCAAGGTGCTTTAGAGGAAGGTATAAAAGGGGCCTAGTCATAGAAAAAGCTACTCTCTGAAGTCCTTCTCTTCATTATTAATCACTAGAGACTACACTAAGCCTTCAGGTATGATATTTTATCCCTTAAAATTTTTTTTCTAGCACTAAAAAATTATAATATACACTACTTTTATCATTATATATATATATTTTTAATATCGTTAGAGTCTTGGTTTCTGACAGATGTGTGAAGGCTTATCTGTGTATCTGCAGAATTAACAGTTGTTTTGTGATCTACCTCCACACTTTTATGAGTGTGTAACATACCACAGTGATGGGCACTGGCACTCAAGAGTTTGGCCTCTTACTCCTCTGCATTCAGGTCCTGTACTTGTTACAAAAGTAAAACACTTATCCATTGGATAGACAGAACTCCTACTACAGTAGAATCCCTTCAGAGACACAGCTGAGCACCCATTCTGTACTTTCATATTGTGGTACATCTGGGTTTTTCATCATGAAGCTATATCAAAGAGTTGAGGAATTGAGCTCCCGGGAACGCTGGGCAGAGCTGCAGGCGAGCAAGAACTGCCCCGGGTGCCAGCGGATTTAGCGAGGACTGCACTGAATTCTGGGTGGAACCACAGCAACAAAGACTATTGTCACACTTCTTAATGGCACTAAAGGATTCAAGGGCAGCCATCATTTCAGTGGAGATATCCTGAGATATCCTTTATCTCCTGGGAAAGGAGCTGTGTAATTTTTCTGTGTTAGTCACCAGTTCCCATTTACAAGCAGCTGCAGCTGAAGGCTGTGTTTCCTCCAGGGCTGGTGTAGAATATTGTATACAGCACCCCATGAAGGAAGGATGCAAGATAGTGAACTTAAGCCAATGATAATTTTTTTACCTCTAATTTGGCAAATAAGCTATAATTTAAAAATTGGTTGGGATTGAATCAGATGCATTTATTCTGGTTTTGCTCACAGAAGAACTCAATCATGTTAACCATTTTCAATTAACAAGTATTATATTTATCTCTGCATAATATATATTCTTTTGAGACCCTTGAAAGAAAAACAAATTAAATCAAATAGAGCTATGAGAGACAGAAGAGGTGGTGGCATCCTTTACATAATAAATGTTATTAAGATTTTGTTGGTTAGCCTCATAACCATTCTTGAGAATGGAGGGACTTGGTCTCATATTTCCCAGAACAGTAGCTTCATGAACGTACTACAGAGCATCATGGAATTATATTTTTCCATAGGGACTCAGAAAAATGCTTAACATACCTGAAACCAACATGGAAAACTGTTAATTAAACTTGAAATTTGAAAGTAGATCTTCATGCCTGGACTTGTAGGAATACTGGTAACAGAGATGAAGACCACTGACCTGGCATTCTCATGGTGTGAAAAAAACATTGGGATCTATGTACAAAGCAGCAACATTTTCTGTACAGTGATCATGTGAAAGTCTGTCCAAATGGCAAACTTTCTGGATAATGACTCCACCAAATGGCCTGCCTACCTTAATTAACGTTATAAGTGATCCAAACACCACTTGCTGAGAATTAATTCAATATTCACAAAATATACACACATAATTTTCCATCTACTGACAGCTACTTTCTCCTCATTTGCATAACCAAATCAGAACACAGGAATAAACAAGAAAGCCATTATTAAAACATTCTCCCTGTGCCATCCTAGGAGACTCTCATAACAATCTTAAGCTAGTCACTCATTTGAAAAAAGTCCTGGAAGGTTGTTCAGTGAAAACAGAAATCTGTTGCCTCCATAAACTTTCCAGCTACTGAATACTTTGTTTCCTCTCAAAATTGTTCTGTAATCTTGAAAGACAACTGAATATATCAAAACAAAGACAAGGAAATATGTCATTTTTTGTATATGGAGCACTGATAAATAATATAAAGGAGCTGGATTTTGCATGAACTGTATATACAGTAGATACAAAATTGTCAGAATTAGGAAATCAAGTTCTAGATGGCTGAATTTATAGCAGAATATCCTGGATACATTAAAATTTTAGACTCCTAGGTTTTCCAAGAAAACTAGCTCCTTTGGTTAAGGTTCTCTCCAGCCACAATGGCTCCCTAAACACAACCTGTTTGTTAAAATATTTCCTTAACAACAGTTCTGTATCTGTGAAATAGCTACATTTCCTGTTAGACATCTGTTTATTCATCTGAAATAAGCAGACATGATATCTGAAACTGCAGACAAGTATATTTTTAATAGGCTGCATCAGGGGAGATTTGTGTAAGAAGAAACAGGACAACAAGGGCCCATCTTGGGAAATTGCATGTACTCTAATTTCCTTAATGTTCATTGGCAAATCTAAGTACTTGAAGCTTCTAGGATGTAACAGAAGGGTCTTTTTATTTTCTTCTCTTTCTTTTTTTAACATAGATATTACTCACACACTTAATTAGATTGTGAGCAAAATAGAGTCATCACCTGAATAAGAAAACATGTACACCTAAACTTCCTTAGGAAAGACAGTGTGATTCTTCAAAAATAAGTGAAATAGGCCTTGGTTAAGGGACGTAAAAAGAGAGATGAGCTGTGAATTTATTGAAAAAATGATTTCAACAAGAAGTCAATAAGGCATAGAGTTTGGACCCTCTGTGAAATATACTTCACCCAAGTGGGTGGCTTTGTAGGAAGAAGAGAGTATTGTTTACCAGCACTGAAAAAGCTAGAATAAAGAAGGAAAAATCACTGAGAAAATAAGCACTCTGTTGTTCAGAATTACATCAGTGCTGGCTAACCTGGCAGGTTAGATCTAAGTTACTTGCTTATACTCTGTCATTTTAAACAGCATGGTAGTGTTAACTGCAGTAAAAAATAGGTCTTGGCACTGGCTCTCAGGCATTACATGTGTTGGAAGGGTGCTGATGGTTTCATTTTACAGCTGTAGGGATCTGTCTTCTGTTAACATGTGTGCACAACAACTTTAAGAGGAATGCCTGTGTTCACACACAGGCAAAGGGGCCCAAAGAACTTGTGTTAATATTCAGATGACAATTAAAATCAGGCTTAATCCTTTCATTCAATAGGTAAAAAGTCTAGTATAATTTTACAAAAGCCTTTATTTCATTCACGTAGAGGAGACAGAAATTACTAATTAGGCTTATAGTCAAACAATGCTCTGAAAGGTATTAGTGCACTCTATAAGATGAACTTGACAGCACTTAAAAATCTCTTAATTTCAATTTAAAAAAAAAAATCTACTGAGTATATCTTCTGTCTACTGTCACTGTTTTGAAACATAAATAACTTTTTCCAGCAGGGTGGTGTAGAAACCGCATTAACTGATGTCATACGGAAGAGGCTTGCTCAACTGCAGTTTTGACATTTCCTTGTATAGTCTGGTGACCTTGAGAAGAAATGAATATAGTCAAATTCTAAAATGTCTGGCTCTGAACCACCTTCTCAAAGCAAGTGCAGCTGGAGCAATGCCAGCTGGCAGCGCTTCCCTCTAGCCCCCAGTCTGGCAAACCACCTGCCAAACTACCATACAGAGCTACATGGGTACTAAGAGAAAGAGAAACCCAAAAAAAACCCCAAAGAAACAGTCAGCCAACCAGATCTGCTTCTTATATCCCTGTCTAGGAGAGAGGAGGAAGCACACCACATATTTCTCTCTCTTCCTTTTATGCCTCCCTTGTGTTTAAAAGCTGCTCCACTAAAGCAATGTTTAAAAACATAATGTACTTAACACTTTCCTGGTTTTGGATGCTTAGAAAACCAGGACTGCCTGTAATGTTTTTTTTTATGCCTTCTTGTGTGCAGGAGAATTCAAACACACATGGGCTGTTTATTAAAACGACACAAAAGTACAGAATAGCCAGCTCAATTTTAAGCCAAGTCAAAGATGACCTACATTTTAGATAAAAAATGAAAACAATGTCAGATTCCACAGTTATATTCTTATATAACACAGATGGACAAAATTCCAGCTTACACAGGTCCCTTTTGAAAAGCTTTTAGTAGCTTGAAACATAGATGGGATGCATACAGACGAAGTATTAAAGGAACAACACAGGTATCAAAGTTTCTTGACATCACTGGCAACACTTTCACTCACTTGATTGTGGCTTTTTACCAGAACCTTTCAGAAGTAGAGCACTAAATAAAGGAACTAGAACTTGGACAAACTTGAGAATGCTGGGGGGAAGGAAGGGGACATGAGGGGAGGGGAGGGGAGAAAATGTTTGTAAAACCATCTAAATTCAAGAGTAAAAGTAGCAAACACCAATAACTAAATGCCATCGTCGATGTCAGTGTGGGACAGAAGGAAGAGACACAGAGATAAGTGAGAGTTGAAGTCCTAAGTCACACAGAAAAGAGCTAGGAATTTGGATATAAGGTGCCAAGGATATAAGATATTGGGATATAGAAAGAAAAGCAGCACTGACTTCAATGACCTCTGTCTCAGACAAATTATCAAGTAAGCAAGCAGGGAAATGAGAGGATTTAAACAGCAAAAAATTGGAGGTTGAAAAGGACAAAGGTTATATCTTTGGTGGTGGTTGGAAACAAAGAAATTACAAGCCTCATTGACAAGGCAAATAGTTTGGAAAAATAGCAGAGAAATTTCCAACTTGGAATCTGGAGGCCTTGATGGAGGTATGTGATCTTTGTAGATCAATAAAATTTTATGCAGTGTGATGGCTTAAAGGGATAGAAGGTTGAAGTGTTCTGGAGGAAGCTGCTTCAGTTTGTACCATAATCTAAAGCACCCTTTCAGTAGATAAGTTCTTAAGGAAAACATATGGTGTAAACAATTCCCTTACAGAGACTGTTTGTAAAGCAGTTTTGGGCTTTGGGACCAATTTCAGCATCATGGCACATTGGTTTGTCTGTGTCTTTTTCATGACTAGATTAGGAGATAGATGCCTTGCCTGCTGTGAGCTCTTTTGCTATACCTCATTCAATTATGACTTCTAACTTTCTGGAAAAAACATTTGCAAAATGTAGAGTGCTCCTCAGCATCAGCGTTAAAAATCTTTTCCTTTATTTTTCATTGAACACCATCTCGTAAGTAGTTCCCCTCTTCTCTTCTAATCTCCTTCTGACCTTGTTGTTTTGAAATTGGGAAGGGTCTTGCAGTATCTGAATGAATGGCATTCACAATACCTGTGAATAGCTGCTCTTAATCTATTCCATCTGAGTTCAGTGGAGTTAAAAAAAAAAAAAAAGTCAAGTACTTTGTCTTTCTTCCCTTCATTGTTCAGTTATTCTTACTGTACAATTGAAGAAATAAGGATGTTTTCTGTAGAAAATAGATTAAAGCAGGTGCTGTGCATCAGTTCTATCAATGAGTCTGATAACACCACTTCAATCCCACCCATATGTTTCACAATATCAAATGAACACGACCTTGGTAATCACCATGAAAACAATCATTTAACTGTTCTACTAGGGTCATGTTTCTGGTAAATTGACTTATTATGAAGTCACTCTCAAGTCTGGAAAGCTCAGTTTTAGAAAAATAAAAATTCAAAACCTATGTATACACTGAAAATAAATGTCTAACCTTAAGAAGATATTTCATAATTAGTCTATTTTTATTTGGATTACGAAAATAAAATATATCTATTTTCTGCTATGGTTAAATTTTTATTCTCTTGGATGAGCTTACATGGATCTCTCTATTTGCTATTGTCATTTCATTCTCAGTCAGGAAGTTTCACTATAAACTGAAAGACAAACTTAAAAAAATAGGTTTATAAGACCAATTAAAAACCTTTTTTTAAAAAATAGAAATTTCTTATATATGTATTAAAATTGTTGCTTTTGCTGGGCCTTCTATACTAGCTATTCTAGTTTCATGCAAAAAAGAGCTTATAGTTATGTGAAAATAAATACTTGTACATACACACTCACATGCACATTCAGTATTAACAGTATAATGAAATAGATATCCCATAATAGACTTTTTTCTTTTAGGAGTAAGCATAAAGCTCACTAGTCATGGTGAAATCAGACTTTCATAATTTCTTGTTCCTGGTATTTCTACCATATGAGATGTGAATTTAAAATTCACTGCCACTTACATGAAATTTTAGAATTCTATTGAATTTATCAATTCTGTTACAAATTTTACTGGGCTTTTATCTCATTAGATTTTTTTTCGTCTGAGTCTTGTAATTTGATAGGTTGTCCAATTTACTGTCATCTTCCCAGCTGTACAAATTATGACAATTCTTTAACAGAATGGTCACAAGGTGCTGAAACACACATCAACCTACTGTGCTTATCAAACACTTTAGTTGAGTCACCATAATTGTTCCTCAAAATGTTATTTGTCTAAATAAAATACAAGGTGATATGGCTTTCATTAGGTGCTGATCACCTAATGGGGATCAAGTTCATCAGTGTGGTGAGGAACTGGTGTCAAGCTCCAGATGTGGTAGGTGATGAGCTTGTATAAGCAGTGCTATTTAGGCTAAGCCTATGCATGACAACTGACCACTCCACAGCATTTTTTCCTATCTGTAAGGTCAAAATATTGATACTAGTATGAATTCTATGCAAAACTAGAATTCTTGTAAGAGGAGATAAGAAAGACAAGAAGCTGAACATCCACTCAGAGACAAGCTAAAAGCCTTGGGTAGTTTGTTTCTTCTGTCTTTCATACATGTGTTTACTTTCTTTCAGTAAGGTACAAGCCTTGTTAAAGTTACAACAAAGGCTATTGATGTACTGCTTCCAACTTGGCAAGAGCTAGTAAGAACATGAAGTTTCCCAAGAGCATCCCAGAAATAGTTCCAACACAATTTCTAGACAGTGTTCTATTTAAAGATTTTCTATTTGTCTTAACAAGAGTATAAGTGTTAAAGATAGTTCCAACTTTCTCTTACCCATAGCTTTTTTTTTTTTCCTGGATGTGGGTTTATCAAATCATTCTTAGCTGAAAAAAATCTCTCTTCCTGTCTACTTACAAACATTTTTCACTAAGTGATAAATTTGCTTAAAGATATTTTCCATATGGTTAGTGTTATCACTGGTTTTACTTTACACAAACTAAACGAGCCCTTTCAGTGCCCCAAAAATCTAAGATATTTTAAATGCTGGAAGGATTTATCTTAAACTTCACTTGTTGAAGACAACCAGATTTTTGGCACTGAAGAAATAAGAGCCTGAAGATCAATATTTTTTGTGAAGTGAATCTGATTCTTAAAAATACAGTAGCTAAGATATTTTTTTCCATATTATATTTATGAAATATTTCTAGTCTGTCACAAACTGCTTTGTGTGATTATTGATTTTTTTTTTTTTTTTTTTTTTTT
>VZRH01001693.1:900286-940317 GCA_013397555.1 Urocynchramus pylzowi | reverse complement strand
TTTTTTTTTTTTTTTTTTACCAAAAAGATGATGAGTTTTTTAGCTATCTGTGCTTCACAAAATTATTTCTCTTTCTCAGTAAGGATTAATTACTTATCTTAGAAGCCAGCAAGTAGCCAAAAAGATCTATTTAAAGTTCTTTAGCATGCAATTCCATCTTCATCTACATGTTACCAATTCTCTGACTTTCCCCAGGATGGGGTAGGATGCTGATCACAGGCAGATTTAATTTTTCTGGCAGCTCATTTCTGATTTTGGGAGAAAAGCCATCATTCATGATGGGGCCAGAAGCAATCATGTCAGACAAGCAAAATGCCAGTGTTTTCCATTATGTGGCAGATGCACATATTTTCAATGTATACAACTAGGTATGCCAGCTCAGTGCTCATGCTGGAACAGACATGTAGCTATGCAGAAATGAAAAGGGTTTGCAGCCCTCAGGTGCACATGAGTGCCTCCCTGGGCTAAAAAAATAAAATATATATTTTACTAAATTCTCCACGTCTTTCTTGGAGGAGCTTGTGTTGTCTGTCTTTGTGATGCATCCTAGAAAACTTATCATAGGTTGGACTAGATGATCTTAAAGGTCCTTTCCAACCTAGTTCATTCTGTGATTCTATAATTAAAATCAGTGCACAGCTATATCCTCAAAATCCTTGTAGCTTCATTAATGAAATTAATGAAATGAAATCTCACTCTAAAGGCAATGGGCTTATCTTAAAGCAATAAAGTCCAGTCTTTAAAATTACATATGCTTTAACTTTGCCCAGTCATTCAGCAAGAACACGTCCTGAAACTCAGGTACACACTATGCTGAATAACAAAAAAATTTAAACAGGGGCTAGAAATTTTAAAAAGTAGTATTTTCTAAAAAAGTACTTGTCCCAAAAACTCATCAACTATCTTTTCACAAATGCTTTTTATTAAATGCAAGACTGGTGTTACAGTCAACAGTCCAGACATTTTTCAGTTTAATAAAGTGGAAACAGATTAAAACTTGTGAAATTATGCTCTTTAAATATCAGAACTGCTCTGCTTCCAAATTTCAATTTAAACTCACAAGGATAGAAAAGGCTGAAACTCAAAAAAAGCTTTGAAAATGCCTACAATATTTTAAATTACCCAATCCATCAGTTTTGTCTCACTTATCAGATAATAAACTTAAAAAAAAAGAAAAATATAATCACATCATTTTCCTAAGAAATAACTTTTGGAATGGGCTCCCACAAAGCACCTTTGGAAAGAAAAGAGGATCTCTAAATTTAACTGGTTTCTCATTACAGGTAGGTACCTTTTGCAGTTTATGCTGCCACCCAGGAGAAGTATGACTACTCCTTTGTCCTCTAACACCAGCTCATGGGAGGCTGGGAGAGAAAACAGATTTGGGGGCTGCTGAAACCGTTTGTTCAGCCAGTGGGTGAACAAGCAATGACCCAGCAATGGCCTGCAGTGCACTGAATACCTTCCAGCTGGAGGGGAACATGCTGCCCCAGTGACAAACAAGGAGCAAGGAACTTCCTCTCAGACAGAAAGGGAGCAGAGGAAGATTGGGCAATAAACTGCGATTTGGTCCCACTCTTGTTCACATCTCTTTTAACACTCTGCTTCTACAGTAGAACAACAAAGTTCTAATTTCTGCCAAGGATTAGGACAAAAGTTGGAGGAAATTATGAAGCATATAAATAATTTATCTCATGAAATTTTACATTTGAAAAAACATGAAATGAGAAGGATGAAAAGTTTCTCCATTCTTAACATGATTTCCAGTGAGAGGGAGGTATATTTCCATCAGATAATCTGGTGAATTTTAACTAATTTTCTGTTCCCAGATATCAAATAATACAATCATTTATGTTGGAAAAGACCTCTAACATCATCATATCCAATCATTGACTTAACACTGCCAAATCCACCACTAAACCATGTCCCTAAGTGCCACATCTATGTCTTTTAAACACCTCCAGGGACAGTGGCACCACCACTTCCCTGTTCAATGCTCGACCACCCTTTCAGTGAAGAACTTTTTCCTAACATCCAACCTAAACCTGCCCAGCCACAACCTGATGCAATTTTCTCTTGTCCTATCACTTGCTACCTAGGAGAAAAAACAACACCCTCCATGCAACAACTTTCTGGTACAACAGAAAGTTGTACCAACAAGCTAAACAAGTCCAGTTTTCTGAGTTTCTCCTGATGAATCTTGTACTTTAGATGTGCAAAAATTCAAGTACTGGTAGTTTTTTTATAATCTTGCAATTACTCCCATATTCTAAAGATTCTGAATAAAAAACCATTAGGAGCACAGAAATGAAGTTTTGAACAATGATAAACTGCTGAATGTGGAATGTATCACTTCAGCACTCTTCTAACTTCTGCTCCTGCAATAAGGAAAATGAGAAACTCTTTCAAATATCCCTCAGATTAATCCTCATGCTATGCACAGTGTTGGCAGCAGAGATTCTAGTGTAATCAAGCCAAAAATTATTCATAAAATTAAAGAAATGCTAAATTTATAAGTTGCTTTTCTGGACTTTTTCCTGTGATGTGTATTGCACAGACTACCTGCAGAGCTATATCTCCACATACAATCAGGATTAGAAGGGAATGCTTTGAGGTGAAGAACAAGCTCAGTGCTGTGCCCTTCATTAACACAGTCTGAGGAATCATTAAGATGCTGTTTTCTTGCAGTCACAGGAATATATTTAGTCAAGAATTCATAATGTAAACACACACACACAAAAGATGGTTTGTATACTTTTTTTAGAAATATGGGAGAAGAAGTCTCTACCTGAACTATCATTAGTAGTTGTTTTCTTTAAACTAATGAACATATATTACTACTCTGATAGAAACAGCCCTTCCTCCCACTGAGAATTAAATTTCTTTATCTTGACAATTACAGCAGTAATTTACAAGTCAAATTAATAGTGGAATACTTTTGGTATTATTTCTAACTTCTTTCAGTGTTACTAACAAACAGATGAATATAAGCATAAGATCCACTGAACAATAAATCCAGCATGAAAAGAGCTGGAATAGTAAGATCATAAGGATAATAATTTATGAGAAAATTTCTATTATAAAATTACAATTTTTCTATATTGCAATTATGAAAAGAGAGGTCAGAGTTATCAGAATAATTGGGAATACATTAAAATTTATCTGCCTTGTTAGATCACACCTTGTAATTGCTTCCAGTTGGAGGAGATGGAAGAAATTATTCAGTGTTTTTATGATCTTTCATTACCAGAAAGTGAAACATCTCTTCATCCACAGTAGGGGGAACAAGTATTAATCTTCTCATTCAAGAAAAGTATTTCCAGATTAATATAATAAATTATGTCTGATAATAATGATGTGTGATAATAATCTGTGAATAAACATGATTTATCCACCTGTCAAAAATGCTAAAAGGAAGGGAATTTACAAAGTTAAGTTTATTAAATAGGGTTGTACTTCAGACAGCCATCTATCCTCAGAAGGTTTTATTGCAATCTGCCATTTTAACTTAATTTTACACAGGAATTCAAACACCTGTTTTAATCAGTCAGCTATTCAATATATTTTTTGGTGGCATTCTGGTCATTATGACATTTCAGACATCTGTATCCTAGATGATTCCAGTACTTTCAGTGTTTTGCTATATATATGAGCATGACATAAAGGAAAGCTTTATTCACAGAATGCTTTCTCACAGAATTTCTCTCCTTTGCCTCTAAAGCACCTTACTGACATTAATGTAAGTGTTAGAAAACTCATGGTTTATATCTTAGGGGGCCACTTGTCATTCAGTGTAATGACAAACTGGAAAAATTGAATTTTTGTAGTAGATTCCTTTCATGAAGAAGGAGATGTCAAAACAGGCATGAACACAAATGGACAAAATCATGAACTAGACAAAAAAAAAATCACACAGAACCTAAATTCAATGTTCTTATTGTCTCTGCAGGACATCAGAATTGTAAGAATTACAACCTCAAAATAGAGTGTTTAGTACCACAGGGCATTTATATTCTGTTGATTGAAAATAAGGACAAATTAGTAAACGTGGAGATCAATACAAGCCACCAAGCTTGAATTATGCCAGGTTATTTTGGATTGGTACTTTAACATTTTTTTAGTTATCTCAGCATATATATATATATAAATATAATTTCTTCAATAATGTACAGTAGTTTTCTCAATTTTATATTAGTTTCAAACTTACATGTGAACTGAGACAATACAAATTATAAAATACAGCATTCGTTATAAAGCACTGTTAAAAATATTACAAATGTCAAGACTAGAAATCAACATATTCCCATGTCATCTTGTCAAGTTATCTTAACTTTTACTATGTTTTTTCTTACAGATATGTCACGGCATGCAAATTCACACATTTAACTCAGCTTCATTCACCAGCTAGAGACCCAAGATTCTTCATGAGAAGAAAGAGAGCAGTTTCCCATTCTGTGCTTCACAGAACATACCATCAAGATTCCCAGTCTGTCTGCAGATAAGTACTTATGCTGATTTAAATTACCTTCATCATGCATATTTGAAGTTTGATTTGATGCCAACACTCAATTTATGGACTTGTGCTGACTCTACATGTTTACACTCCTCTAGACTATTTACAGAAATAGGAAACCTATTAGGAAACCTATACTTTTAAATTGATCCCCAAGGCCACTAAGTGTAAGGGCAAGTTTTCTAGGGTGAGCTTTGAGTTTTGGATCTAGACATCTATTTTCATCATTGATGGTACATTTTTTTGTTTATGAGTGGTATTGACAGTGAAATAAAAGCTGCTCAGTAGGTTTGTTATTTAATTAGTGTTAATTGAATATTCAAGTAAGTACAACCTCTTTTTCAAGAAATGCTTAGTAACTTCTACTATTATTGCAAGCACTGCTAATGTCTAGGAAAACTGAAATTTCTCAAAACACTTTGGAAAAGTTTTAAGCACTCATTATCCAAACAGAAGTGTATCTAAAGTTAGCAACTGGAAGTACCCCTGGCAAGTAATGAATGTCATGATAAATTTATTACTGTCAACATTTCATAAAGGAAACATTGCTTTAAAATAGCACTTTAAAATCCCCAGCTTTTATTGCTCTGTTCTCTCTCAGTAAGCTCAAGCCATTAAAAAAATAATTTCAGGATTCTAAAATAACTGCAATGTGAGTAAGCACCAAAAAAAGTCCATATGAGTTTTTCATTTGTTTCATCCTCCAAAAATTTCATAATATCAAATTTCAAATAAAATATTCTAGAATACACTAGCCTGTTTTTAAAATGCTTCTTATGGTGTTATGCATCAACTGAGATACCATAAGTTTATTCAGACCATGCACATGTGTGCAGTAAGATTTACACAATTTTATCCCATTCAGAAAAGTGTTTAAATTGCATGGAATATGTAAACTGTTATGAAGATGTCTGTAAGACTCTGTGTGGAAGCATGTTTTTATTTGCAGCAAAAAGAAGAAGCACTTTGAAAAGAAGTATTTGAATTACAGAGCTACTGTATTAGCACTTTTTCCCTCCACAAAGAAGAGGAAAGGAAAACAAATCATTTAGAAAGAAAAAAAAAATTCACTTGGCAATTAACAAGTGAAATTTAGTGTTAGAAGCTGTGTGATTTAGTGTCATTTGTGTGCTCAGTCTTGGGTTTCAAAAAACAAATGCAAAAGAGATGTTCACTAATCTCGCTTTAAAGGTTGAAACCAAATCATCCTTTACTACAAGCCAAGGTGAACCAACGGTGTAAATCAAAGTCACTGCATGGTTGCCAGCAGAGAAATATTTCCTATTTCAAGACTCAATTCTTTTGGTTCAAGTACTTGCCATAAACCTGATCAGACCAAGCTGTTAAATGTACCACACATTTATATAACAAAGCATTTTTATGATTTAAGCCTACAAATACAAAAGACAATTTACCTAAACCATGTTTTCCTATGTCAAATGGGATTTTTTAACTTACTCCATCTGTCATAAGCCATTACCTTGGTACTCACTTTGATGCCTTTCCAAGGCTGACCTAGACCAGAGGCTAGACGGAGTTAAAGAATAAAGGGGGTATTTATTAAAAGACCTCAATGGATACACCTCGGGCAGCACAAGAGCCCAGCCAGGGCTACACCCAAGATGACACCCAAAATGGTCACACAATGACCACTGATCACAAGGGCTCTCCTTTTATAAGTTCTGGTCCATTAGCCTATTGCAGTTAATTGTCCAATTATAGCTTTAGGTTATGAAGGTCCATCCCTCTTGTTTTTCTCTCTTCAGTCCACCTTGTTTATGCTCTTGGGCCTGAAATTTGGATCTGTTGTCCTTGGTGCCCAGCTAGAAAAGGAATTGTTCTGTCTATCTACTATGTGAAGAGATTTTACTATCCCTTAATATGAAGCACAGAACTATATACTAAAGCAGTACAGAATCTGAAAAATATAAAAGCTAAAACCTAAGGCATCAACTTCCCCAATTTAATCCAAAAAGCCATGAAAATAAGCCTGATCCAGTTCAGTAAGCCTGCTTCAATTTTTAAGGAGGAAAATATTTTTTTCTGCCGCACTCTCTGCCCCCAATTCTTCTGCTTGAATTAGAAAGTGTTTCATCAAGGTATAGAGAACTGTTCTTTAATTCCACAGACAAGGGTGCCCTCTAAACTGGAGACATGTCAAACCTTTCCACAATTATAAGTGAACACATGCTGACTTTTCCAATTACATTAAAATGAATATTTGAAAACATTATACAAAACCTGCTAGAAGGAAAGACAAGAATTTATGTGAAAGACTGTTAACTTTAATTTCTTATTTTTAAGAATTTCTATTTATCAAATATTTGCAGTTTTGAAGATTGATGCTGGTATTATTCCTTTTCCCTGCCTAACTTGTCATTTTCACCACTGTCACCTCAATAAATACTCAACAGTTGACATTTACCTCTGCCTTCCCATTAAAACAGAGGAGAGTCACATGTCGGATGTGGTTTGCATCCAAGTATCAATAATTTCATTTCTTATTAAATTATCAGGAAAGTGTTTTCTTTTTGCATTGGTATGATGATTAGTGAATTATGGCTTATATGAATTTACACACGCTTCATTCACCATTCATTTCCTCCTATTTTTTGGTTCTTTTAAATTTTTAAAGTTTTATGTGTCAACCAGAGACAAAAATAATTCTTTTCATTCTGCCCCTGCATTTTTCTTCATTATTTTTGACAAATGTAAGTTGATCTTCTTAGACTTGTGGAATGCAACCAGTTCTATCAGATCTGTAGATGATAACAAAGATTGATAGTGCTTCATGTAACAGGCCACAGCATCACTGAAGGGCAATAACAAATGTTAGAAGAAACAGTCATTAAAGGTTATATTGAGAATTTGTCAACACTTTTATGCTAGTCACACAACAATCACAATCAGTTTCTTGTGATAATATATAAGAAACCTTCCTTTTGAAATATGTACTTTATTGTCTGTGAATTCTGAGGTTTGTTTGCCATTCAGAATTACCCATTTGTAAGAGTGAAAATGTTTTAGTGCTGTAATTATTGAGAGATGAAAATAGAAAAAGAGTAGTGTTTTGACAGGTAAACACATCATCACTTACCTTCTCTGCTGATTGGGCCGTACCAAAAAAGATTGGAATAAAAGCTAACCAAATTATGCAGGTTGTGTACATAGTAAATCCAATGGGTTTTGCTTCATTGAAGGTCTCTGGAACCCCTCTTGTTTTAATAGCATAAACAGTGCATGTGACCATCAAGAGAATACTATATCCAAGGGAACAAATTAGAGAAAGATCTGAAATGTCACATTTGAGAACTCCTCTGGCATTTTCTGGTTCAAGTGTCCTCTGCTCTCCATAGTCTACAATGGTATGTGGTGGATCGATAGCAAACCAAATGAAGACTCCAATAAGCTGCAAGGATATGAGGCTGAAAGTGATCACCAGCTGAGAAGCTGGACTAATAAACTTGGGAGCTGTGACAGATTTTTTACCTTGTTCAAATATTCTGTGAATCCTGTTTGTTTTGGTAAGCAACGCAGCATAGCTGAAACACATGCCAAGTCCTAAAAAGATCCTTCGAAATGAGCAGACCACTGTATCAGGAGCTGCAATCATTAAAAAAGTAATGGAGTAACAGAGAAAAATCCCAGTCAGGAGCACATAACTGAGCTCCCGCCCAGAGGCCCTGACGATGGGCGTGTCGTTGTACCGGACGAATGTCACAATCACAAAGGTGGTGGCAATTATACCCAGAATTGCTATGAAGACAGGCACGATGGCCCAAGGAGAATGCCACTCCAGTTTGATTATAGGGATAAGCTGGCAATCCGTGCGGTTGGCGTTTGGTCTCTTGTTAATGGGACAGAGTTCACAGTTGAATTCATCCACCTGGTAATGGTAGCCCTCACAGCGCTCACAGTGCCAGCAGCAGGGCACTCCCTTCACAGTTTTCTTTCTTTCCCCAGCTTTACAGGGCAGGCTGCAGACAGATGCTGGATGAGTGTGTTCTCTGTTAGCCCACTGCATATCTTCTACCTGTGGGTATAAAAAATTAATGAGACTTCTATTTTCCTTCATTTATAATATCCTAATCCTGGCCACAGGTTTGTCATAAATCACTACTTGCTGGCAGCACAAATACAGTTCACCATAATAAGAAACCTGTTTCTTTCCCTTGCACTGACTTTAAAAAAGTGTTAAATGATTGTGTCCAATAAATCTTTCATCCATAGGCTTGATGAGTGTCATTAGTTTCTATTTACCTCTTTACTGCTGACCAAATTGACATCTGTAAAGATGTTTATTGACTCCAGGCTAGTTTAAAAGCAAAAAGCCCCATAAGCAATGCTGCAAAAAAGTTAATCACATGCAAATATAAATATCAGTAGTTCTCAAACATTTAATTACAAAATAAGTCTATTTTCAGAGTGAGCTTCAGAGCAATTTCGGGTACAGTAAAGAAATAGATTCAAACCTCCATGCATCAGCTCCAGCAAAACAAAGAGTTCCAGAAAAGAAAGGTCTGTGATGCCACCCCTTCCACAAATGTGGATATTTTATACTTTTCCACCTTCGATGCCTTGAAATGCTCAAAAATGTTTTGTTTGCATTTCTAGAAGATTAAAATAAGTACATTCTGCTTTCTGAATAACAATGGAAAAAGATGTCATGACTACTGCCTTAGTTCTCCTGATATAATAAGTCCAGGGATCCTTTTGTAGCACAGAACAATGCAATCTTGTTTTAGAAATCCCAGCTTTCTCCTCAGCAGCACATTAGCAAAATACACTCTTTTTTTCATTCACCTATGTATTCTTCCTGCATGCCCTGCAAATTAAATCTGAATAGGGAACTCTTGGATTTAAAGAATTTCCTACTTAAAATTATCACTCAGTTTGGTGCCAGCTGTCCTTAGCCCAACCTTATTAAAGCCCTCTCCTGCAGAGGTCACTGAGAGTGAACCCGAGCTGAGGTAGAGCAGAGCCCCTGGTTCTGGTGGGAGCAAGAACCACTCCTTGTTTCTCCAGGCCCCACCCTTCATTCCTTTGTGAGGTGCTGAGCACTCGAGGACGAAGCACTTTCCTTGTTCTTGCCTATTAAGTACTTAGCACTTTTGTTTCATTTGGAGGCTTTATTCATAAGTGAAACAGCAGTAACAAAACTTCAGGCTCAGGAATGTTTTCAGTTCCTTCTGGAGGAGGACAGAATGAGGACAGCTTATAAAAAGGGGTAATTTTGGCCTTTAAAGTTTATTTTTTCAGCAATTTTTCAACAGACTCGAGAGGAAATCACAATGCAGCATTGCTGGCCTTATTTGCCTTCCCCAGAGAGCCGGAGCACCAGTTACAGCACTGTGTAAGGTGAATAAAGCAGCAACAAGCAGCCAGACTCCTGCTCTCCTCTGTGCCCCTTCCGTGGGCAGGACTTTGATGTTGTTCTCCATTCCGAGGGATCACAGAGGAACAAGGGGACAAGAATGGCTCACAAAACCAGCTTTGTGAACCCTCAGAGTCACTCCAGGATTTCAGTGGGAGGGGATCCTGAATCCCCAGAAGTCAACCAGATTTTATATCAAGGATTGTGATGACTATGCAAAATACATAATCTGGTGACTATGGAAGAGAAAATCATTTAAGCAATTAGCTTCCTAAAAGGCACAAGAATAACCCACTTTTGTATGAAACAGCTTTGATAGAGCTCCAGCTCTTGATACACTAAGAAAAGATTCACCTCTATTAAAATCTTCTGGTTTTAATCACTGAAATCCTAAAAGCCCATATAACCCCTTATTGTTTCATCTACTGGATGTGAGAAAAAACATGCTATGAAGAAATCAGCATGATAGTGAAGACAATTTGCCTTCTCATTGTTGCTAGGAGAATAAATACAAATCTTGTGATTTAGTCACATACTACAATAATGGGGGGCAAGAGCAGGCCATGGTCATTAATCCAGATCTGTGGATAAGTTTGGAATGACTCAGAAAACAACAGTACTACATATTGCTTAGATTATAGCACACAATACAGAATCACCAGGAGAGCAGACAACACCTTATCCAGCATAAACTTAGAATGGCATGGACAGACAATATCTCATCCAGCAGAAAGCCTGACAGGATAAAGCTTAGCTGTCCCATTTTTAAACACATTTGAATTAGCAAGGTGAGTTTATACCAGATCAGTAGTTAATACCATGAGGCTACAGTGGGGTTTTTTTGGCATTAAGCATCCTAAGGTCACATTTACTGTATTGTGAATCGAAGGCTTAGATAAGTACAGAGAATTCCCTTTTTTCTTTTAGAGATTCTAACTTATTAAAAAGAAAATTTAAAAATATATAAAAAAAAAATCCTTTAATTTTACAGCTATTTATGATTTCACATACTTTTGTCCAGACAGTATTTTAATTGACTAAAAACATGCCTAAAATCTCTTCATGGCTTGCAAAACATTAAAGTGCCTCAGATCACACCTCACATTGGCAACAACTGATAATAAATTCCTACTTCTGAAGCTAGCTGACAGAGATTCATATATGTTTTTCACTCTGATACATCTGATACAAACTAAAAAATATATGATTTCCAGCATAAAAAGTTTATAATGTTATAAACTTTATAAACTTTATAAAAGTATAATGTTATGAATGCTGAAAAACTCACTGGATAAAGAATTGTTTTCCCTAATAAATTAATTATTAATATAAACACTATTAACTGGTTAGCCATAGAAAAAGTCAAACACAAATGAATCTTAAAGCGTAAAAAGTTCTAAATCAATGTAGAAAATAACTAGAATGAATGGCTGAGGCAGGTGGATTTTACAAGGTGTAAATCCTATGTTTTAAAATCTTGATTGTCTGGATTAATTTTCTAGGCAAAAAAGTACATGTAGAGTGACCTAGATTTATCAAAAAGCTTTAAAACAATGTTATGAGGTTTTGCTCATTAGTTTTGTACTAGTACAAATAGTGGTACTTTTGTACTACTATTTAAGAAGAAAGAGGAGATATAGTCCCAAGAAACATTGATCATTGTTTGAAATTGAAAACTCCTTCAAATTACTTATAAATCTGAGAAGATTCTGGCATTGTAGGATGATAACTCTGGAAGTTTGTGGAAAGATGGGATTCTCCCATGAACACAACCATCTGACAACTCAGTTTATACCTCTATTAACAAGCAATGTGCCACAGTAAGAACCAATCAGCAGAGCAAAGCTGTTAATTCTAAGGAACTGATGATAACGTTGGTCTATATTTGAAATTAGGGTCTGCAGAAGAAGGTTGTATTGACCTAATTTTGACATAGTTCAGTGGGCTTCTTTAATAAAGATTAACTGTCCTTCTAGAAAGCATATTCTATTTTCATTTCAGCCAAAAGCAACCCAGCTCACCTAACCCAAGACCCACTCCACAAAGAGCGAGTGTGCTAAGTTAATAAGGGAATAATTAGCAGAATCCTTTCACAAGCCAACTCTTGGTTGAAAACAAAATGCTGACGTGTGTATATCCTCAGACTGCTGCTTGGACAATACTGTAGTAGGGGCAGAAGATAGGGCAGGGGAAACTCTACCTCAGAGTAAGTACTGTGCTTTTATTACACTTGAACAGGTCTGTTAAGGGTTTCTGTATATGCAGATCTTAATAACTGAAAAGTCATACCAATTCTGGTCATCTGGTTCCCTCACAGCTACCACAACCTGCAGCAGTCTTTGCCTGTAATGTTTTTTTCAGCTATTATTTAGCATAATATAAAAGTAATAAGTAAATGCAGTACAAAACATAATTACAATAGTATTAAATATCTATCAGTTTTTTTACTGATTGTATCACTGATTGTATCAAAATGTATCAAATATTCCAGTTTCTTGAACTTGTGCAGAAGAGTCACTCATGTCATTACTTTTCTCTCTTTATGAGCTAGTATTATTGATCCCACTTCTCTGAGATTAACTTTATGTAATAAATGAGAGCAGGAACTATTAAGAAACTACAAAACAAGGGAGGATCATTTGGGAACATAGAACAAGGGACAGTTATAATTTCCAGAACTACTGAAAACCTGTAATAGTCAAGCTTTAAAGCTGGATGCTCATCCTCTTCTGAAAATCATAATTTTTTATGTAGACATAAACACTTAGCAGTGGAACTTTCAAAAGTGCCAAGGGGAACTTGCTCAAAATAGCTAATTAATTTAAATGAGAGTTAAGTGCCTTGCCTGTTTAACTGCTTTTGAAAATCCCACTATGCTTCCATCTGCAGTTTTCACAACATAAATACTTTGGAAAACTTGCCCTAAAGTGATCCAGAAGTTCAAATGTTCAAAACTAACTTCAGGGGACCTTAACCTTAGGCACCCATTTCTAAAGGTTCTCATGGGGAAAAGAAACTCTCAAAGAGGCCAAAGTCAGACAAAAGAAACACAGGTGCTTTTTGACATTGAGAAAGGATTAAGTTCTGCAACTCTTCATCTCTTACTGATTAAAATGTCTGGGTCTGCAGCATTCTTTATAGTGCTCAGGCCCTACCAAGGCTGAGCAGGTCTCATATTTTTAAGTAGCCTTGGGTAAACATGGTTTCTGGAAGACTTATTTTGTTCACCTCATTTTCATGTGACATCTTCTAGATCCAGTTCACTACAATATATTACAAGGCAAAGTTCATTGTTAAATGTATCTGATCTCATCTAGCTCAGCTGGACTGGGATAGCCTAGCTCTGTACCTATTATTAGTAATGGTTTAAACATTGTCTCAATTTAATTTGAGTAGCTTCTCTGAATTTGGAAAATGCCTGATAGGTTGATGTGCTATCGTGAAATACCTCACATTTCCCTAAGATGCAGTTCCATTTTGTACTATTCCAATACTTACCAGGGTGAAAACATCAGAAATACTTTGACAGCATGTCTGCAAGATGTGTATTCATTTGCTACAAAATGCATCATGATACAAAAAGAGAATGGCTTCATTGCTATTTCAATGGACATAAAAATCGTCTCTACATGAGATATCTGCCTGATGGGGCTGCAATTTGCTTTAATGTGCAGCATTAAGATTCACAGTTCACTAAACCACTAAAATACAGACAAAATGCCATTTCATATCAAAACCAAATAAACACCTCTGTCCTTCATGAACACTGCAAACACAATTCCCTCTAATATCTAATAATAGGGCTAAAAAATTAATGATGTGAGAACTTGGCTAAAAGAATACAAGATTGACATGATACAGTACAAATAGCACATTCACATTTCTAGAACCCACATTCTTCCAATAATCAGGCACCTCATTCATTTAGCAATGCCCTCAGCAACTAGAGGAGACTAATAAAAAATACTACTAACAGGTCAAATATAATTTCTGAATTATGTGTCCAATATATATGTACAAAACCACTCTGTTTTCTGTTCTTAATTATTGTGGAGAAACTTATCAGTTACTTGATTCAGCAACCCATGAACAATATAAAGACACCTGGACAACCTTCAAATGTTTTTTTCAGAGTACATTTAATTATTACATGGGTAATATTTAAATGTTTCTGATTATGCTATATTATGACTTCCAAGAATTTTCATTTTTCTTTCAAATCTTAGGGCCAGATCTTTATTTAAAAAATGAAAAATGAATGTTTAATTGTCTTATTGTAACAAATGGAATTATGTGAGTTCTGGATAGGGTAATGCAAATGGTAATTATAAGAGTTGTGGGAGCAGACAGACATCTTATTTTGTAGTCAGTTAGCCAAGACTTTCAGAAGGATCAGGAGTCTTACATAGAAATTCATAGGACTTTTAATAGATATTGAGATTCTTAGCTATAACAATGACAAAGAACTGAAATATCACCTCCAACTATGACTAGGATTTTTTCTTATTTTTGTCTCAAGTTCCTGGAAGTATTTACCTTCTGACAAAAATGGTCCATCATAGGAGCATAGCAAGTGAGTGAATTAAGGGAATTTCATCTAGTATTTAGATCTTTAAGTTGTCTTATATATGTATTCTCACAGTAAAAGTTAAATTCTTTAATGTACCTTGTCCAATCAGGTCATCTGAACCATTAAAACCCAAAATTAAACTGAAACTGGTTCAAATAAACAAATTCATTATGAGTCTAAATGTAATGATCATTCCATTCTGACTGCCAGATAGCCTTGTCCCATTAGAGAAAACCTGGGTATACCTACAACTATTTAAGCAGGCATGTACAGAAGGGAAATAAGTCAATGACAAAAAATACAATTTATATTAAAATAAAACAAAATAAAACAAAACTGAGAATTACTCCAGATAGCCATGCCAGTATAACTATCATTATCAAATTTGCCATAATTGCTGTAAATTATTTATATCATTCACCCTATACAGATGTTTTTCCTAACAACTGAGATGTCATTTTCTGTAATTTTAGGCATAGATATTCCAAGAATTCTGCAAAGAACATGGAATAATATATTTGGTTTTACCATGTACTGGTTGAAAACTAATGCAGTTCAATATCAGTTTGAGGAGTCTGAGAAGCTTAATGAGTATGAAAGGATCAGGCTGAAATACTACAAGACAAATAATTTTTTTCTCTTTTTCTTTATGATCAAAAGTACACGTTGTTGAAAGAATCCAGATGGAAGCTGATTTCTCCTAACTGTAAATCCACCTGCCCAAATTTCTTCCTAGGAAAAACACTTACCTCTCTCACAGCTTTCTTAAAGGAAAAACAGTTAAATTTAACATCTTTTTTTTTTTATGTTTACATTTGAATATTTACATGTATGTATGTATAATATTTTTATGTAAGTATGATATAAAATGTTCAGGAAGGAAGGAAGGAAGGAGATATTATTAGTGGTGCAGCTTTGGTCTCTAAGCCAAGGCACAGCCTATATGGCTCTGATACAGTCTGAGTTCATGACCTTGGGCAAATTATTTAACCTTCTTGAATCTCAGCCTTTCAGCTCCATGGAGAGAAGTTGTCATGCAGACAGGAGTGGAGACACTTTAGTTGAAAATGTGGGTAAAAATTTCAAGTGGGGATATAAGTGATGCCCATTTCTCCGGTTTAGAAGGTTTTTTGCCCAAAGATTACATGTAGCTTAGAAAATTTGACTAAAACAACTTTTACTTTTCAAAATGAGCAGTATATTTTCAAAGAATCAATACCAAAAACATCATCATAGTTCTGTGCTTTCTCAGTATGTCATAATCTGTTTTGTCATCTCCAGTTTTCAGAACTGCAATATCACCAAGCTCTGGAATTACTAAAATAAAGAGAATGCATTTTTATTGTTCTGAACATGTTAACAAGTCATTCTCAGATAGAGAAAAATATTTATAGGAAAGGATGCTCTAAGGTAATACATAAAAATTGAAAAGAATGCTATTAAAAATATAAAGATTCATATGTTCATAAATAGAAAAGTTTAAATACTTGCCTTGCTTTATTAATGCAAATATGTTATTTAGTGGGCTGATACTGTAATTTTAACTCAAAGAAACCAACCCTACTAATTAAGTCATATAATTCATGACTGCTGAATACTTACATAGAAGAACACACTGTGTTAACCTAAAATGGGGAATAGTCATGCCACATTATCACAATATACAGAGAGTGTTTATTAGTGCTAAACAGTCTTAAACTGCTAGCCTTTATATGGCTTGGGATCTAGCTTATTTTTTTCTTTTTAGTTGGTCTTGGCTTGTGTTGGTTTTGGGGTTTTTTTTGTTGTTGTTTGGTTTGGTTTGGTGTTTTTTTTTTTTTTTTTTTTTTGGGGGGGGGTTGAGGTTTTTTTTGGTTTTTGGGGTTTTTTTTTTGTTTGGTTTGGTTTTGGGTTTTTTTTACTTATACTTTTCTCCTCCCATGATTTGGTTTCCTCTGATTCTTTCAGAATTGTTGGCCCTAGCAGATACCTGGTACAAAGGCAGGAGGAGCTGCAGTGTAATACCTTCTTCAATTTGCCAAACAAGAAACATTAATGTGGCTGGAATACTTGGGAAACATCATTTTATTCTCAAATGCCTTGGGGAGTAGATAACACAAAGTGCAATGATTAGCAGGTCGTCAAATAAACAGCTAGTGTTACTGCACTGGGTAACCACCAAATGGAATTTTACAGAAATCTAGTAGGCACTTCTATTCAATATAGGCATTTTTTTTTTTCCTTTTCTGAAAGCATGAACCACAATTAATTTTCAAGCACTTGCTTCTGAAGATAGCCTCTTTTTTTACAAAGGAGACAAAAAATTACCTCCAACCAAATCAAGGAAGCCAAACAAACCAAAACACACCACCACAGAAACATCCCATTCTAGATGACATTGGCAGACTTCAGATTTTTTAAAAGCTCTTTCAGTGGTCTACTTTCGATATTTTAAAAACATAAAAATAGTACCAATGCATCAGACTGAAAATCAGGTTTTCCAAAGTTATTCTTTATGAAGACCACTTTCACATAGACAATCTCTCTCACATATCCTTACCTAGAGGCTTTGCTGCCCTTACATGTCCCTGACATGCACTGGAAGAGAATTTTATGAGCATTTATAAATAAAACTCATGATGTACACACAGGGATTGAAGTCATTATGTGCTACCAAAAGAAGACTGGGCCATAATTTTGTGTATATAATTAAACAGGTGTTTAAGAAAAGACTGAATGTGTACTAAGTGCCATGGTCTTGTTGACAAGATGGTGTTATGTCATAGGTTGAACTTCATGATCTCAAGGGTCTTTTACAACTTAGATGATTCTGTGATTCTATGTTCACAAACACACAAATTAAAAACAAACAAACTAACTAAATTCCCCAAAAACTTGCCAGATTTAAATGTTGAAATAAATGGGCTTTTGAGAGGAAATCTTCCACTATCACATTTTTGTCAACTGATAGGTTTTGATCAGCTCTAGTACTAAGGCTATGTGAACCATAATGCTTGAAGAACTTTTTTACTTCCTGCAGTTGATCATGCAGAAATAGCCTGCAAGCATACCTTAAAAAATTTAGTGCTTTGAGAAAAGAAAAGGAGCATAGTTCTGGCAAAGAGTTGTTTAACATCACTTTCTTTGTGCCTGGAGAACCTCCTCCGTTCTTCCCGAGGCCCATCAGTACTTTAATAGCTTAGCTGCATTTCTTGATGAAAGTTTTAATACCCATAACAAACATGCTCCCTCCCAAATCCAGTTCTTTTAGCAACAGCTGCCTAAGTTAGAGCTGGCTTGTCCCAAGCCCAGTGCTCCATAGCTATGGTATTTCCCTCCAATCTGTGTCAGGTGCCTTTCAAACCCAATGGTCCCCAGATTCTTCCTCACTTCCCAGCTCTGCATAGACAAAAGGAACACAAGGGGGTCAGCACAGTTGCCATTTGAATTTAATAGAGATTATTTTTTTTAATTTTAAGACTATATAATTTCATAAATCCCATTTGTTTCATGAAAAATATTTACCATTGGCATGCTTTTAATTATTGTATTCGTTAAAGGTGAGTTTATGAAAACGAGAGCTGTTGTCCCCAAACTCTTTCATGATGGGCTGTGAAACAAATGTACTGGGCTAAACCTTCAGCTGATTTAGTTCAGCCCAGTAAGTTTAGTAGTGTTATGCTAACAAGTTATTATTTCTTAAGGGGATGACCTTAAGGGAATGTCACAGCTTTTGTTATCTTTAATATTTAATTATTTTAAAAATATAAATTAGCCAATCACAAAAAGCCTCAGTTCAATATGAAGAAAAAGATAATTTTGTTTATCCTCCCCCACTATTTTTAAATGTTTTAACCTACCTCCTATTTCTTGATCAGATCAAAAGGCTCTGTGTGCATGAAACTGAAAAATGAATGGTCCTAAATTCCATCCGGCACAACCCTTCCTACAAATTAATACCAACACAGATAACATATTCTTTTTATTCCTGCTCTGCTCACAGACCAAGATGTCAATTGCACTAAGAGATATAAAAATCGACAAGAAAAAATTATGGTCTCAATCCCAAAGAATTCACAGTCAAACTATATGATAAAGGAGAGCAGAGTATTGACAGAATACAGAACAGATCATCCTAAAACTAGTAAGGCAACACAGATCAGCATGATAGTCAGCAGCCATCTCAAACAGGGGCTTTTTGAGGAAATTTTGCCAAAAAAGATTTTTAACGAGGTAACAGAAAGAGGAAACCAGGGCAATTTTGTATCTATTTACCGAGCTTTCCTTCCAAGCATAACACAGACAGCACAAAGGTGTTGGCTTCATCTGTGACCTCTCAGAGTAAATAAAACGGAAATATCCTGTGCATGTTAGCTTCTAAAAAAATGTTTTAGCAAAGTGAAGCACTTGAAATTTTGGGAAAAGTTGCCCTCACTTCAGCAATCTTAATTGACTCTGACAGAGGAACAGACAAACTCAGCTGAAATACAGGGATCAAATTTATTTACTTGTCTGAAAAAAAAGAGGCACTATACCTAAACTGTTGCTGACACATTTGTCCAACCTGTTTTTAGGAAAGAAAAGCTGTAGTACATTATACCCTGAAACATATCAAACTGTAAACCCCAGAACACTACTTTAAGATGGTTTCCCACTTCAGTGGCACATATCTTATTTTCCAGCTCTTCTTCATGAAGAGTCAGATCTTTTCATGCTGAAGACTTTGAATTTTCAGCACTACATAAACAAAATAAATCACACTAGCCCTTTAAACACAGTTCCAGACAGGAAGCAATACCACATGCACAAAAAGTGTGAAAGTCTGAACTAAATCAGAACAGGCAGAAAACAGACTGTATTTTATACTGAGATTTCCAGCAGCAGGAGAAGAGCTTTTGCTGCCAAATTAGTGCTGTTGCTTAGAATGAAGAGTCAATAATTAAATTTAAAATTCTGCAGAGAGACCTAGTGATCTGGCAGGAACAAAAACAAGCATGAGGAAGAAGTTTAAACTAGAGACAGTGCCACACATCATGTTTAGTCAGGGGTGGGGGAGGGAAGAAACAAACCAAACCCAAAAATATCTCTTACTAAAGAAATAAGGGTGAAGATTTTCAAAATGAGAGAAAGTGATAGGGTTTCATATGTAATGAAAATATTGGGATTTATTTTTTAATATTTACAGAAATGAGTAGATAGCAAGCTCTTGAGACTTTATGGGGAAGTATGAAGAATTTGAAAATGGGAAACCTAATGCTTACAGGCTGAAAAGGGAGGGAATGAAGAAGCCAGGGAATTATCAATCATTCATTTTGACTTGGATTCCAAGAAAAATCCTGAAAGAAATAAACAAACACATTTCAAAAACACAGAGAAAACAAACAAGACAAGTAACAGCCAAAAGGGATCTGTCATCAATGGGCTGTCACATTTCCTTCAGTGAGAGGCAAACAGGCAATGTGGCTGAGAGACATGCAGCCAGGTGTCATTTATCTTAACATTAGAAAGATTTTTGACAACATCTCAAATTACACTCTCAGTCACAAGCAACCTACTGAAACAGATTTAGCCCCTAAGGGCTAGGTGCAAATTATATCAGAAAGCTGAAGATAAAATTTATAGCTGATTTACTGTCAGAAGGGAAGGGATGGCACTGGGTGTGGTCTAGAAAGGTCTATTGTTAGTCTGCTATTATTCAATATTTGTAATAACCACTCATTGTGTCTGGATCATAAAATAGAGTATAGGGTGATCAGATTTGGGCAGTAACACTGGGAAAGGGTGAAGCCATGCTGAAGGTCAAAATACTTATTTCAAATGATACTGCAGAGTCTGAAAAAATGAAGCATACAGTTTAACAGGGACAACCAGCAGTACATTATGGGTCAGGAAGGACAGAGGTGGCAGCTCTTCAGAAGAAAAAGAGATCTCAGGGCTCTAGTAGATTGTGATATATTGAACCAATGTCATGCTGTTGCAAAAGGGGGCAAATGCCAGATAAATGCAGATAGATACAACAGTCTTCTCCCTCTACTCTCCATCATGACTACATGAAATTATGTTTTTCCTGTACTCTGCACTAGTGAGACTGCAGTCAGAACACTTTCTGAAGGTTAGGTCATTGTGTTTCCCTTTGAAAGAGATTCAAATTGGGAGTCCAGAGGAAATCTGTAAAGATCAGAAGCACATCTAGAAAACATGATCTATGTGTCTAAATGGAACAAATTCCTGTTGTATAGCCTGAAGAAATAACATAGCCTAGGAGGTAAAACAACAGTCTTCAAATACATGAAAAGGATGAGGATGTGCACAATGTACACTGAATAAAATAAGCTACAGGCTTAAATTATAGCAATAAGGAGTACAGTTAGGTATTCTTAAGACAATTTGGAGAGATAAGAGTAGCTAAAAAATGAAAGATAATGCCTTCAGAAGCTGCAAAGTCTTCACCCTTAAAACAACATAAGTGTAGAAGATGTTAACTTTATCCAAGGGCTAGAGAGTCTCTTGAGATCCCTTTTGCTATCTTCTGTAACGCAAAGGCAGATTTCAGGTACTAAATATTTTGAGAACAAATAAAAGTATCATGACTAGGCTAAATAAATAGGAAAATAGAAAAGTGTCAATGTACTCTCTTGGCAGCTATGTTCTTTAGGCTGTCTTTTGTGATTTTACAGAATACCTATTTAGGAAAAAAATATTTACAAGAAAAAAGTAAACAAGAAATGGTAATGATCCTACTTTTCCTATGTCTTGCATAATTAATGATGCATTTTAAATATTGTATGGTAAATTGCTTTTGTTTACAGGGAGAATGTTTCTCTAAGTGTTAGGGAAAGAAGGTCTAAGTAAAAGAAATCACCACTGCTGCAATAATAAACTGTTTCCCACCTAAGGGAACTTAAATCAGTTTGGTATATATTAAGCATCTAGCATGTAAAAAAGAAGGCCAAATTGGTGTCCTTATGTGAATGGAAAACAGGTAGAGAAGCTGTTCTCTAAGAACAGCTAGAGAAGCTAGAAAAGAACAGCTAGCTTCTAGAGAAGCTGTCCTTAACCTGAAGCAAAAGAAGATCCTAAATCAATAACCAGGTTTATAACTGCATAAATCATTCATGGCTTTCTTCTAGAGCTCTTGCTAAAGACTGCTAAAGACAGTTTTGTATTCAGCACAAATATATGTGCTGTATATATGTATACAAATATATGTGCATAGAGCACAGTTGCTTCTGTGCCTCCCAGCATTTGCTCAAGGGGTACAAGACATTGCATCTCAGGGGATTATTAGAAGATCAAACCCACCAAACAAATGAAAGCCAGAAAACTTTAGAAGTTATGACCCCATCTCTGAATCACTATGCAAAATCAATATTTACAGCTCACCTGCTCCAACCAGCTCCAGTGCTGGAGATTGTCCAGCCTCCCAGGGCAGCCCAGTTCTTAATTATCCTCATCCTTAGAATCTTCTAGCATGTCTGCATTAGACATCTCTCACTGAATTCAAATCCACTACTTCTCCTAATAGCCAAATTAACTATATCTTACATAGTTCTTTTCCTGAATAATCCTTTCTGTATTGGAGGAGATTAACACAACCCCTCTCAGTGCAGTTTTCTTCAAACTAAACAACCCTATTTTGCTCAAGCTTTCCCTAAAGGCATACTTTTAGATGGCTGATCATTATAATTGCTTACAGCTGGACTCTCTCCAACTACTCTACTTTTCCAACTGAAGTCACAGTTCTGCTAAGGAACTCACAACACTGAAGAAGAGAACAGATGAATTATATCACAAGTTTAGGAATTCCTTGCTGTAAAGGCTTCTGGTGATGCAAATCAGTTAACCATTCCAAAGCTATTGCTCAGCCTTTTGCCTAAGTTTTCCATAAAAGGGGAGTTCACTTCAATTCCTGCAGTTACCAGAAAGAGCCCTGCAATCCTCCTTCTTTGACCCAGTCATTTCAAGCATATTTTATTGACATATTCAACACTAAATCTGTTTACTGAGAGCTGAAGTTACAGTTATATTAGCTATGCATTCTTCACTCCCTGCTTTAAGATGTATTAATATCACCATTAAATCTAGTTATACAATTTTGGATATTCAAAAAATAATTCCCTATCTTTAAATATTGTTTTTTAAATAGTGTTTGGGGATTTATCAGGATGAAAAGTCCTGGATAAATATTAGATGACTATCCTAAAGTAATTAAAATAATATTAGTGCAAGATGAAAAGAATTGCAGCAAAGCAAACAGAAAAAATATAATCATACTGTAATGTTCTGCTAACTGCTGGTTATTCTCTTTCATCGTATAATAACCACTGAAGGCCTTTTTCATTTTCTATTTAATGATTTTTAATGTAGTGGTAGACTTCCATTATGTAACACAAATGGACAATAATTAATTTAATAATTTAATTTGCAATTTTTGCTTTTAAGGACTTTTAAACAATTTGCTTCAAGATTTAAAAGGCAGCTCAATTTTCAAATAACAAGACATATATAAATTTCAGGGTGGTGTCAATGCTAAAATTCACATTAGCTTGGACCCGGGGAGTAGCTAACCCTGCTCTGAAGTCCTATATATGAATGCAAAACTCTCTGGGAATTCCTTTAAAAGCTCCTGAATTTTTATTGTTCTATTACTGCTCACTTTTTTTTACTGTGAAAGAGAAAGGAATATTTTAAAACATAAGTGCTATGCCTGTCATTCCTTTCCAGTTTGTTGAAATAACAGGAATACTCTTGATCCTGTTGGTTATGGCTATTCAAAGAACAATTCATTCTAATCATACCCCTTTTACAAAGGATGAACACAAAAACCTATAAAATCAAACCCACTCAAGAATCCCGTGACAAATTCACAGCCAAACATACAACTGCAACTTCATGCTTCATTTGAGGAACCTGAATTTCACTCACCCTGACAAGGTGAGAAAAAAGTCACTATTCATCCTAACTCTCAAGCAGAGACTGTTTCACTGACAATTTACTATCATTCTAATGAAGAAAAAAATGGTTATCAAATTTCACAATATATTCCCAGCAGCTATCTTTTATTCATTTCCTTTTTTTTTTTATTTGTTTGTTTTTCTCTAAAGAATCAGTCAAGAAGTCTATTTCATTGAGGGGGAAAAAAGACTATTAGGACCAAAGTAAAAAACTTCAGAAGGAAGACAAGTTGTCATTCTTCTTCAGTTCTTCTAAGGTCATTGGTTCTTGAATCTAGGTTCTGTTTTGATTTTCAGTCATGTCTGAAATAGTTTCTGTCTAATATGGGCACTTAAAAGCATTTAATGCTCTTTTAACATCTGTATTCAGCCTATTTCCTCTCTATCACAAAGCTTTTTATATCAATACAACCATAACCTTTCAATATCATAAAATCCCAATTTTATTCCATGTTTCTTGTATTTTTTGTCCTGTATCCACTTCTCATTTGCTTTAGCCTACTGCTGACTTATCTTTTTAATCTAGAATGGGTCCTTAGCAGATACAATTTTCATTTTGACCTTAGACACTAGCAGTAGGAAAGAACAAATCCTGAGTCATACCACTTGACCAGTGCTAAGACCAGGACTAGTTTTGTGAAACCTAACTAGTCTAAAAACCATAACAGTCTCTTCTATTTTCAGCCTTGCATAGAATAAAGAAAGATAGCAATACAATTTTGAGAAGAATAGAAGAACCTAAAACATTTTTGCTTGTCTCATTGACTTTTCATCCAGCATCAACAATTTTCAGTCAGATAACATGGGAAAAAGAGTGAAGTTAGAGTGAAAGTTTGAACTCTACTGCTTTATTACATGCAGGCAGAAGAACATCCTGCAGGCCATATGATTGTCATATTTTGTTTATAGATATAATCATATACAGCACTAAGTGCTTTTATTGTGTATTTCACTGTCCTGTGTTCTTTTGTTAAATGCAGGGCTTAGGTTCAGCATTTTAAAAACATCTATCAATTATATAATAGCTACCAAAGGAAAAGAAGAGGCTTTCTGACTTCTTTAATGAAATACAGTGGCCTACAGCAAAGCTTGAAACTTATTTAATGCAGTTACAGAAAACATCAGAAGTCTTTTGAGTAATTTTCTTTTACCATGTCACAAGAAAGGGAACTAATGGATTTTGAATCTGTAACTTCCAAAAATAATTGACTAATTTCAATGTTGATGGATTCCTTCAATATTAGATATAAGACATGAGGCCTAGAAAAGAAGAGAAATCAAATACTGATTCAAATCTCTTTATGATCTGGCTGCCTGAAGGGAAGCTCACTGTCAGTGTGAGGTTCCCAATTTTTACTAGTTCACCAATCACTGTGCTTAAGGCTGATGGTGGTTATGGCTGTCTCTCTGATAGTTCATCACATCAGTGTAATTTTAATTTATAGTTTTCGTCATAAATCAAGATCATTATGGAAAAATGGATGCCCCTGAGTCATTTATATCCTCAGTGCATACACTCCATAAATGTGAAAGCTTATGCATCTTATTATTCCTAAGAGAATGTTAGAAATCTGTTGTTATAAAATCTCTTTTATTTTAGCAGAACTCTTGTGCTCTGGTGAAAAACAAAACAAAACAAAACAAAGCACACAAAAATCCCAAACCAAACAATAAAACAAATGCAAGTGAATTCTGTTTTTTAAATTCACTGTTTTTACTTGAAACACAGAATCATTAAAAGGCCTGTGTTCAAAGCAACCTGAGAGATCATTCTATTTCCAACTCCTCTGCTGTGAGCAGGGTCACCTTTCACTAGACCAGGTTGCTTAGAGCCCCATCCAACCCAGCCTTGAACAGCTCCAAGAAAACATGCAGGGTTTTTATATGCTTTGGATTATTCTTAGGGAGTAGTATCATGTAAGTTGATATCCACTTGATATCCACTTGAGCATTTTAACTGCATCAGCTAAATATGTGATTTTAAAATCACCAATAATTGTGTCAGCCTGAAGACTCGTCAGAAGATCAAAATCACTGACTTGGAAGAATATGTACTTAGATCTATTTATTTTTTTTCTTACTGGGGTCTTTAAACACAGATTTTGGTTGATCAAAATAATGTATAAGCTTGAAATGCAATCTGAGACTGTTTCAAACTGCATTTAAAAATAGATGTTTTTATTTTTTTAAAAAAAGTCAAATATTAGATTTTAAAATTCTTTAACATTTCAGTTTTTCTTTTTCCTACTGGTATTTAGCTTTAAAAATAGAGCATTTATAAATGCATTTAGAGCATTTTAAAATAAATATTCAGAGAAAAAAAGATGCTCAGAAATTAACCAGAACAAACCAAATGGATTTCTAAGGAAAGGAACTCAGAAAGTCATTATTAAAACTTTAGGACTGGGACTATTTCCATCTACTGCCACTGACAAAAGCCACCAGTCAAGGTCTCTGTCTAGCCCTTATAACAGCACATGCAATACAGAATACAGTTTCTAAGGGTAAATTCATTATTAATCATAAAAAGAACTTGATTCAAATTATAAGTGCAAGGAAAAGCAAGCTTGTTTCTAACAACTTTACTTGTACAGATATTACATGGTTGAGAGCTCAAATTTGCAAAACCTACACATTTGTAGAGAACTTTTACGTGTGACCTGGTATGCAAAATACTGTTGCAATATGAATAAAACATAACTTCTGCAAAAACAGCTACCTTTGCCTGGATTTTTATTCATTATAAAAATAAGATTTTTTTTGGAAGAAAGCATTTTAACTGTCAGACTTTCCTGAAAATTATCTTTTTCTACTGATAAAGAAAAGAAAATTATGAAAGTAAACAATAGAAAACACTGACAGTCAATGTATCATCAATGAGCAGAAGTTCTAAGGCAATTATTTCTTCCTTTAAAATCATATTAAATGTTTAAAAGGCCTGGTTGTTTCCAGTATATTAAGATCACTTAAAAGCTTAATATACTTGGAGAATAAAAGGACTTTACTAAAAGAAGTGTAAATTTACACGGTCGGAATCATCAATCAGATTCTTTGAGATTATTGTTGGACATTTCTAAGTATTTGCTTTCAGAGTTTCCTTGTGTCTGCCAAAGACTGAGATACCTTATTCAAACTCAAGAACCATGCAAAAAATTTAAATTTGGAAGATCGTTATTATTTCTTAATTTAATTTCTCTACTGTATCAGCATTGTCATGCATTTGTTTTGTAAGAATTACAAGAGTAGGACTGATCAGTAGGAATGAAGTGCCTGTATCTGGAAGCTGTAGTTGCTTCAGAGGAAATTTAAAAGGTCAGCTAGCCTAAAGGAGAGCATTAATGCTGCTGAAGTCCCCACGAAGAAACCAGCGTCAGAGCTGGAAGGGTCTGTGCAGCTGGTGAAGCCTGCTGAGAAAGAGCCCCTTAGGGAGTGTGATACTGAGCCTTTATCCAGCCAGAGTCAGCACTTTCTGCCCAAAGGGAAAACCAGCATTGCAATGAGAAAGGAACAAATCTGAAGCTTGACAAGGACCCTGCAGAGTCAGTGAAATTTTGAGGAGCCAGAGACCCCAGCAGAGCAGCCCTGAATTTGGAGGGTGTTGGCCAGAGACAGACTGGGGCTTGCTACCAGGTGAGAAGCCATAGCCTAGACAACAAACCTGCAGCCAAAATATAATATAAATTAGCAAAGAGAATCTTAAGGAAGAGGAAAATTGAAAGGTAGGGGGAATGAGGAAATCAGAAATAGAAAAGGGAAACCTTTCGATTAAGTTGTTTAGATGGATGATTTGTTCTAGTTTGTCTTACATTAATTTTTCCAAGGGTTGAACTGTACTAAAAACCTGATGCTTTCAAGATTTATTTTTCTGACAGGGAAAATAAACGGAAGAATAAAACCAATAAATTTTCTGAAGCACAATACCAGCTGCATAGATAAACATAATCATAAATACATCATAGCTACAACACGTTACCACACAATTTGAGGAAGAAATATCTGTAAAAACCAGGGTAGAGGTATCTACAGAGGATATCTAGCTTACAAATATTCACTAAAAATCATAGTTACTTGTGTCTTCATAAAAAGAAAAGAGAGGAGAAAGGATACAGGAGGGAAAGTATTATATTTTAAAAGCATCTCCTTTAAAGAGCAGCAGGGTAAAAAGTGTTCTGCCATCTTAATACTGCTTCACTTTCAATAAATATAGATGTTTTCACAGAAACTAGTGAAAACATCCACTGTGTTCCCTATGATTCATTGACAATCAAAAGCACTTCCTAATTTGCAATATGATGATCTGGAGTATTGACAATCATTCAAAAAGATTACTTGGTTTTAATATATTTTGTCTAGTGAGAGGAGGCAACAGCTTTGCCACAGGAGATCATCATCTGTCATAACTGCCCTCCACACCTGCTAAGAGTTTAGTGAATGGGCAGGAGGAGTGAGCCCTGTGTGCCTGCTTGCATCCTGCCCGTGTGAGCAGGGCCTCTGCAGCAGAGCAGGGGTGGTGGAGCAACAGCAGGACCCTAACACAAGGCTGGGAGCAGAAGTTTGCCCTGCAGGGCACTGTGCCAGCCCACTCGTGTCTTCAATACTCTACATACTAGACAAAGCTTGCCTGAGAGTTGGAAAAACCATTTGCATCCAGCACATGAGCTCACAGTGTTGAAAAAGAAAGCCAAACAACATTTTAACACATCCCTAACTAATGAGTTAATAAGGGCATCCTTAGATAAATCCTTTCCTGTTAAATTTGTGGTCAATGGGGTTAGCACTATGTGGTTTCAGTAGTATGAGTACTTATCAATCCAATCATATTTCAGAGTTCCCCAGAGTACATATACATGAGGCAGAAATAATGGGACTGAAAAACTACAGGCTTAATGAAAAATTTAGAATTCATGGGGGAGATAGAAAAAGGCAGATCATAATGAAACTAAAATTGAAGCAAATTTTTAGGTATTTTTTTTATATTACTATATAACTGTTATGTTAGTACTAGCATTTGTGCAAAATGTGTGTATCAGTTTTTGAGTTAATTTAATAAACACTAACTTCTCAGAAAAATTTAGCAAATATCAAAATCTGGAATGTATTCCATAATACTTATGATAGGGATCTAACTGTAGTGTTTTCCAGAAATTAATGTTTAATATTAAACTTGTTTAACCATTTTTTTTTTCCTTTCATGCCTTTCAACAGACAGGTATCAGGCTAGTGAAGAGAAATAATACTGCCACACAATCTGCAACTCACAGCTTCTGTTGGTAGGATTTTTTTCTATTTGGGCAGAATAACTAAATAAATGAGTCCCTGACAAGTAGTTACAGATACTAAATTGTAGATATGCTAAAGTGATTTAACAGCTGTGGATGAAAATGGGGAGCTATCATATGTGTTATTGTGGATAGGACTCAGATAATTATTGCAAAATAGTCTGAATAGGAGAATAATTTTTAAATATTTACTACACTGTCTTTGTTACTTTTCATCAGGAACCTCTCACATGGAAAACCAGAGATGTTTGAAACCTTCTTTTTGTAGTTTGATTGAATTCACTGCATAAACTCGCTTTGGTGTATCTAGTCATCAATTCATACTGTTGCCCTTCTCATCAGCCTTTAGCAAAACAACACTGATATTTCACATTTGTAGAGGTACCCAAATGGCTAACACAACTCAAGTATATTGCATATCTAATAAGGAAAGAGATTAACTTCATTTTTCTTCTTCTCTCTTTGCATGAAGACATCTTATTCCAGACAGAAGTACCTTGGACCCAAAAATTTCTCAAATTAAACCTTGATGACTATTTGTCATACAAATCTATCTAATATATCCTCTGAATTTTGTTGGTATGGCAATTTTCAACCCAAATATAATTCCATGCACAGGTGGAACTTAACTACCCCAAAACTTGCAAAATACATTAAGACAGCAATTAAAAACACCATTTAAAGATGGATAAATTGTGGTTCTTTATTCCTTCCACTATGAAGTAATAAGGGACAATACAAGTCCTAGTTATTCATGTAGAAAAACACCAAAGTCTCCCTTTATACTCAAGGAATATTTTTATTGCAGTAGTTCATCATCCCAACATTTTACCTAAATCAGAAGTGGTTAGAATTCAAACTTATCTTTTATGAAATACATTTTCATCCTCTTATATTATTCTAAATACCTGGGCAATTTATCCATCCCCATCATTTTGTCTGATACTTTTTTTTAAAGGAAAAGTTATTATTTCCTTGCCTAACTTATTAATCTCTCTGAGGAATAACAGATATAAAATCATTTGAAAATATCATCTGAAGGAGCTGATAACTACACGACCCATCTGACTTGAAAACATAAAGAATTGATTCAGGCTATTGTGCAATCTTTTACTGTCTTCTCAAGAACAGGGGGAAGTGCTTCGTTCTGCCAACTGACAGAGAATAAATAATATTTTTTAAGTGTTTAAAATAATTTAATACTCAAAAGAGTATTCTCCAAAGTCAGAGTCATAATCCAATTGGTAGAACCACAGAATCATTTAGGTTGAAAAGACACGTAAGATCATCAAGTCTAACCATTGGCCTAACATGGCCAAATCTACCACTAAACCATGTCCCTAAAGGCCACATCTACATCTCTTTTGAATACCCCCAGTTACGGTGACCACTTCCCTGGGAAACCTGTTCCAATGCTTAATCATGCTTTCAGTGAAGAAATTTTTTCTTATGTCTGATCTAAACCTCCCCTGGTGCAACTTCCAGTAGTTTCCCCTGTCCCATCACTTTTTTTCAGGTAGCGGTGGAGTGCAGTAAATTCTCCTCTGAGGCTCCTTTTCTACCTAACAGAATAACAAGCCCAGCTCCCTCACCCAATTCTCACAAGACCTGTGCTCCAGAGCCTTCACTAGCTTCATTGCCCTTTTCTGGACATGCCCCAACCCCTCAATGTCTTGTAGCACTCAAGGGGAGCTTTATTGGTCTCTACAACTACTTGAAAGAAAGTTGTAGACAAGTGGAGGTCAGCCTTTTCTCACAGGTATCGAGTGATAGAAATGGTTTCAAGTTGTGCCAGGACACGTTTAGATTTCATAGGAAATAGGAAAAAATTCTTCCACTGTAAGGGTGGTCAAGCAATGGAACAGGCTGCCCAGGGAAGTGATGGAATCACCATCCCTGAAGATATTGAAAAGACTTGTAGATGTGGCCATAGGGACATGGTTTAGTGCCAGTCCTAGCAGTGTTTGATTGATGGTTGGATTCAATGACCTTAGAGGTTTATGCCAACCTTAATGATTCTATGATTCTATCAGCTGCAGACTCTCCAGCACCTACAGAGGGACAGACACTGCCCTGGTCCTGCTGGCCTCACTATTTCTGATACAGCCAAGATGCCATTGGCCTTCTTGGCCACCTGGGCACACTCCAGATCCTAATCAGCTGTATCAACTAACACCCCAGGACCTTTTCTGCTGGACAGTTTTCCAGCCACTTTGCCCCCAAATGTTGGATTTGTTGTGACCCAAGTGCAGGACTCATCACTTCACCTCGTTGAACCTCATGCAATTGGCCATGGCAATTGATCCAGCCTGTCCTGAGTGCTCTGCAGAGCCGTCCTACTCTCCAGCAGATCAACACTCCTGCTCAACTAGAGTTTCATCTGCAAACATACTGAGGGTCCACATGATCTCCTAGTGCAGATCATTGATAAAGATAAACATTGATAAACAGGACTGGCCCCAGTACTGACCCCAGAAGAACACAACTTGTGACCAGCTGCTAAATGTAACTCCATTCACTGTCATCTCTGGATGGCTTGGGCCTCCAGCCAGTGTTTTACCCAGTGAATAGTGTGCCCATCCAAGCCATGAGCAGCCAGTTTCAGCTGCACAATACCATAAGGGAAACAGTGTACTTACGTTTAGATGAAGTTGATTACTCCAATGACCAATTACTTTGTATTCTGTACTCTTGTTGGTGATTTGATACTGAAAAATATCATAGCGTCCAGGAGCATCTCCATTTTCATTGAAAACAACAGGTGTTCCAGCACTCCCTGAAAAAATATTAAAAACAATAAATACCTTTAAAGCAATTTAAAAAATATATAGTAAAGAAAAAATACTAATTAAAAATTGAACAGGTTCTTCATAGTGCAAGTATAGTATGATAATAAATTCAAAAACCTCACAAAGACAAAATGTATGTTATTAGCATCATCACAAAATCTACCCTATGATTCTATGAAAAGAATTTAAAACTATAATCCTTTGTTGTCTTTTTCTCTGGTTGTTTGACTGAGGATATTTTGTGTGTGTATTATAGAACATTAGGAAATTCTAGGATAAAACAGAAATGAAGAAATTTCTTTTGACATGAAGAAAGACATAATTTCACTTTAGGATGTGTATACTTGGCAGTAGGCAAAAAATAGCAATCTTGTAATGAGCTACATTAAAAATTTCCCAGTTAAGTACAAAAATATTGTTAATATCCTCAACTTAGGAGCCAATACTCATAAAATACTTTGAGATGCAAATCTTTAAATTGTGTCACAGTAAGTATGCTGTTTCTAACACTGACCACCTTTGAAAAAGTATTTTATCAAAATAAATTAAGTACATCAGCTGTGCTTGTTGCTCTCTCCTCTATACATGACACTGCCTTACAGAAAAGGCCATTGCCAAAGCTGTCAAAAGTTATAAATCGACACTGTTCTTATTCAATCAACAAAATGTTCAAAGATTGAAAACTACACAGCTACCTTGGCAACCAGACCAGCCAAATTAGAGCACTTTTTGATGGATTTCCTCAAGGTGACATCAAGGACCTGCACTCCTGCAGAGACTTTTCAAAAGCTACACCCCTTGCCCAAATTTTTATATATAGGTGAATCATATTTATAGATGAGGTCCATTGAAGAAAAATTCAAGTATGCTAATGTTCTATTTCAGTGACTGGAGATGAAATTTATCTTTACTGGGGAAAAACCCAAACCACCACAAAATGCCCCCACAATGTTTTCATGTTTCTCCATGTAAACACCCAAGAAAAGAATAGCCAGTTCATAGTACATTCCTACACTATAACACACATTACTGTATCACCTAGAGGCACTAAGTCCACTGTGAGTGGTTTCCAAAGAATGCAAAAAAAAAGCTTGAAATTCTAGGTACCTATTAAGCAGAAGTAAGCTAGTAGAAATAGGAGCAGTCTACACACTCCAAGATTTCAACATAAATTCTTCTTGTATGTCTGTCTGTCTCTCTCCCATAAAGCATTTTGTTCTCTAAAGCATTTTGTTTTGTATAACAACTTTCATATAAAATTGATATCCAGTGAAATAAACAGTGTTTTGAAAGTGACAAGTGGCACATTAAATACTGTGTCAATTTCACAGTTCTGCCAGAAAAATTCTGACTGCAAAAATTGGACGTGAGCAACCATGGAAGAAGAGTATCAAAAATTATGTGTGGTAAAGACTTAAGACCCCATGAAGATAGAAGAGACTCTACAGAAAATTTTGGAAAGCTCTTCATGCTTTGCTCCCAATTCTTTTGACAGAATGAAGGGCAAGAAAAATCTACAGTCTACAATCTTTCAAGCAATGAAATTATTCTTCACTGCTCACACAGCAGTAAATTTGTTCCACCCAACAAACACATACTCAGCTGTTGTTGATACTAGTAATGGAGGTAACCTTCAAAACATTACTGTATAGAACTCTAGATTTCATCTTTCCACTCAGCAGCATTTGAAGACGTCATGGAAAAATGGCCATTTTTATGAACAGATAGGAAATGTTCTTGGTATACCTTAAGAACAATGGGAACTTAAAACATTATTATGCTCAGCAATAAGAGTGTGAGCTTATAATATATGGCTGGCTTTAGAAATATCTTCTGGTGGTTTTGGTTGGGATAAAGTTATTTTTTTTCATAGTGGGTTGATTTGGGCTCTGATTTGGATTTGTGCTGAAAACTGTTGACAGCACAGGAATGTTTTAGCTATTTCTGAGCAGCATTTGCACAGAGTCAAGGTCTTTTCTGCTTTTCATCCCACTCCACTATTGGGGAGGCTGGGGATGCACAAGAAGTTGGGAGGCGACACAATCAGGACAGCTGACCCCAACTGACTCAAGGGATATTCTCTACCATAAAACATCATGTTCAGTATATAAACCTGGACAAGAAGAAGGAAGAAGGGGACATTTGAGGGGATGGCATTAAGTCATTCCATGTGTGATGCTTTCCTGGGGATGACTGAACCCCTACCTGCCCATAGCATGTGGTGAATGAAGTCCTTTTACTTTGCTTATGTGTGCAGCTTTTGCTTCACCTATTAAAGTACTTTATCTCAATGCATCTGTTTTCTCAATTTTACCCTTCTCTCCCCAGTCCAGCTGATGGGAGAGGGAGTGAGTCTGTGTGATGCTCAGCTGCAGGGGTTAATCCACAACACATGTACAAAGTGACTGACTAGTCCAAACCAGAAGCATCTTTCTTTTTTGGTGTGGTGCTGTTGTCAGCTAGAGTACAACAGCATCTCATGCTGAGCACCACAATCAACAGGGACATAGCAACTTGCTAAATTCAGCAGCCTCTCCAACTGAGTCCAGCACGATTTTTCTTGTGCGGCAAAAGTCAAACAACCTTTGTCAAGTTAATAAAATCAGGCTTGCTAAAAGCTGGAATAAGTCACAGAAGATTTACACTCCCTAACACTGAGAAAAAAACCACTATCCCTTTGTTAAACAGCAGATTTTAGAAAGTAACAGTCACAGTGCCTCCTCTAAAGTATATTTGATTGTGTTTTAGCAATGCTGCCATAACTTGTATATTCTGTTAACAAGGAGACTATTGCTTTAATCCATGTCTTATTATATACATATTCCATTGTGGAATGAAACATTTAATTAACATTTAATGAACTATAACTAGGAGGTATGCATGACCAGATTGTGCTAATAAACCATTAGCTTCATCACCAGAAATGCAAAGTTAAAGGCATTTGAAGAAAACCTGTGGATTTGACCAGTAGTTCCTAAAATAATGAATGCAAGATTGTAGCAGTAGTCTTGAAAGTGTAAGGACAGACTGAAAGTGTAAGGCAAACTAGATGCCTCAAGGCTATAAACAAACTACCAAGGGTTAATTATTATTCCTTTAAAATGTTAATCTCATCTGAAGAAAAACTATACCCTGGTGACTGATCTGAATGAAGAGTGCATCTGAAAATGGATAGTCCTCGAATTGAAAAGGTTTTCTAAGAAAATATACTTTGTTGGATAGTCCATCAAATTAAAGTGCATACTTCTGTAGAAAAACTGATTAACACTGTAGAGAGAGCAGATAATAAACCATGTGGAGAAACACTGTAGCTGACCATAACAACTAATCTCATGTGAGCAGGCAAACTTGGATTCAGTATACAGCACTCAAACAAATGCCGTGGAAGTATACAAGTGTCTCTTTTTCTGACAACCAGATATGCAGAACTGAGCACTCTTGGTATCTGGTACTGCCACATATACTCTGTCATTACCATTGCAGGGGATTGCATTGTAGTTCAAGTTTAAGACAGAATTTAAATGCTCCTCTTATTGAACATTGAGGTCTACCTCCTAAACTTAAATTTAACACACTGTAGAGAGAAAGTAACACAGAATACAACAAAGACCTGAGGAGCCAGGACTACATAAATTCCAGCTTAGAAAAAAATTAAGCTTACAAATTATCTTACTTTGGCAAATCACAACAAACAGTTCTTGAGTAAGGTATTTATACTAGAGAATGAACTTTGCTAGCTTCATGTGGGAACCACATTCATTGCAAACCATAATAGGAAAAATGTTACTTTTGCTTAGGATAAATGTTTCTATAATGCTAGGGTAGACCACCATGAAGAATAGAGAAAGCAAACTACTATTTTAAAAATAAATTCACTGACTTAAATTTAAAAAAAAAAAATTAAAGCAATCATTTAATAAAATAGCTCAAGAGAAATGAGGGAACTATGTCTTTGAGCGTTTTCATATTTTATTCTATATGTGGTTATGTTGCCCTGTGCAATTTTAACTCATGAATGACTCAGGTAATTGTATTTAATCTGTCACCATTTAAACTAAATTTTTAATTTATTCTGGATGTCTAGAACAAAAGTACCTGGTAGAATTTCCAGACTACATAATAAGCTTGGCTAACTGTAGAAAATCATGTGTGAGCTTTTACATTCTTCATCTCTCCTTCATGCCAATCTTTGTCTGTTTGGTTTGGATTGGATTGGGGTTTTTTAAAATAATGACATAACTTATATTAACATATTAACTTATTTTGAGATCTGTTTCAGAAGTATTTCTATGCTGAGCAAAGAACTTATTTACAATTTTTAGGTATAAAGTAATACTCTGGTACTGAAAGAAATTCTCCTTCCTCCTTCCCACTTTGCAGTGATCAGCATTAAACAATGCTGGGTGTTAAACTAGCACCTCAGCTAGACATTTCAGAATGTTTCTGTGACCTTAGCTGTTTATGAGCCTTTCAAAATGCAGGTTAAAATAGCCAGAAAAGTTATTTAGAGAAGAAAAAATTATAAAATGTATGGTTTCTAAATGTGATTCAAGGCTGTGATGGACCCTTCTTAATTTTCAATGCCTTACATGGATATCAAGGAGGATCCTTCCTGATAAGCAGCTGTTGTAGTACAGGTCCTTTGTGCACTGGACTTGAAAATTCACATTCTTCTGGAGAAATCTTCAAACATGTACCTTGATATTCTTGAGATGCTGTTCAGCAACTACCTAATCCTTCGTGTGCCTACTTTGTCAAGTTACATTTCACAGGACTCTAAAATATCTCCTCTTGTACTGCAGACTGTAATATTAGATCCCTGTGAGGTGAACAATGTGCACATGGCAATGCCTTCCAGTGAAATTCTCTTTACATTTCATCAAGTGGAAAAGAAGTGGATTTACTTGTAAACCACAAGTTCATGTGTAGTACTGGCCAAGTGCATATAAAAATGATTAATATATAAAAGTTCTTAAATTAAGAACAGCACTGAGCCTTATTTTAAAAAAAAAATAAATTAAAACAACACACTTGGATTCTTCTTATATGAAAATCTTTAATTTTTTTTTAATTACTATTATGAGGCCCTGTTACTTCAGTACATTGAAAAAGTGTAGAAAAGTGGTTGTGCTAAGTCTCACAACTGCCATTTACAGAATATTCCAACTCTAGTGGAGCCGATTTCATTATAAAGAATGATACCAGATACAATTTTTTTTATTTCTGAAATCATATGTCTATGGATTTATATTAATTTCTCTTTTTTTAATTGGAAGTTAAAATTACTCAAGCTGAGTCTTCATCCTTTGAGCTGTTCTGCATAAACTATTTTATCTGCTATGAATTTGAAGAACTAAACCTGGATTCAATGGTAGGCTTAGGAGAATGGAAGTCAAGCAGCTATGTAGTGAACTATAATACAATTAACTATTGTGTATCAAAACTTCAGAATGCACCATCTCTTAGCATTCAGCTTTATGGAAAGACTCAGATTTATAAGATTAACACTTATTTCATTAATTCATACAAATAGTTTCAAATACTAGAGTTAAGGGTTCAGATTTTTTTATGATAATTTCATTCTAAGTTGGTTTTAAAAAGAAAAAATACTACAGAGATATACATGAATTAAATTGTTCTCAGGGAAGTAAAAAGAGGGAGAATAACCATCTGAACTTTCAGTACCAAAAGTTCCCAGAGAAGAAAAACTCATGAAGAAAAATTAAGCAAGATGTTAGTCAATGAGACAAATGAAATAGAAGGCTGAAATTAAATAAATGGAAAGAGTAAATACAGGCTGTTATAACATTTAATAGAAAGAAAAAAAAAAAAAACACAGAGAAAATTATAAACAACTAATCAGAGCTAGCAAAAGTTAATTTGTGAATGTCAGGCTGACAGAGAAAGAATATACAGTGTACCAAGCTATGTGAGGTTTGTAAGAAATGAAGCCATTATCTGCTCAATTTCCACACAGCAGACATTTTCAAAAAAATGAGCAATGTGGTTACTAAAATATAAAATGATTATTGTCTTACACCTATTCAAAATCTGAAAAGACTTCTTTTCAAGCCTTACTCTACATGTTTCAGTTCAAGATTAGGACAATAAAACAAGTTTTCATCCAGTTGCATTAAATAAAGACCTTTACTGACATTTTAAATATCCTAAGACATTGGATACATCCACACAGATATGCAGAATATGCATATGACAGAGAATCTGTGCCTTTCTGAGGCAGCAGCTGGAGGCCAGATGGATACCCTGGGGTATCTTAAATGGCATTTGATGGCCATGTTTAGGCAATTTATCTTACTTACCACAGGGCAAATTCTGGCTGTTCATGTATGAATGCACAAAATAGAATGAAAGAGAAAATAGGAGTGCTACATGAAATGAATTATATACAGATTTAGGGTATATGTAATACAAATTACAGTGGTACCCTTTACAAGGCTTATAGAGAAAGCAAACAATTTGGTATTGAAATAAACTGATATAAATTAATTCCAGGTCAGGCAGCACAACTTTATGTTTTTGAAGCTGATGGATGAGAACTTAAGCTGTGATTTTGCACAGAAGCATATAATTTATTTTATGTCTTGGTCCTCAGCATAGTGAAAAAATTAAAAATTGTGTATTTCTGTGAAAGGAACAGTTCATTCCACTCTTGTATAACATCAGCCAGGGCAAGTACTGTAAGCCCATGGTATTTAAAATAACAAGTAGAGCTTTTTTCCCTACAGAATCTATTAGAGCTTCTTCCCACATCAAGCACAGAGACATGCATCATAAAACCCACCCTGAAATTAATAAAATTCAGTGATGAGACTGAACTCTAGCCATCAACAGTATAGGAGTAGTAAAAAGCAATTTGCCCCATCATTAATTAGTTGGTGTAACAGTGGGTTTTAAAAGTAGTGATCTAAATGTAAACTCTGGTTCATGCAGTCCTTCAGCTACAACTTCAAGAAGTATATACAGGAGAAAAACTCATCTCCATTTTCCTTGTTCCCTACATTCTCTCCCCCAGAATCTGCTATTGGCCACTCTCAGCAAATATACTACAGTGGTGACATTTTTGTTGCTACCCTCTAACAAATAACTCAACCCAGAATATAAAACCACAGAATTCTTAACTCCTCTCCTTACAGCACCTTGAGTCTACTATCTGAAAATATATATACTTGTAATATGACTGTATCACAGATTAAACTTTGAATTTTGCCAGATAAAGAATTAAAATTGGTAGACCCAGTCTGTCACCTGCTATGGTGACACAGAATTGAGAAGGCAGGTTTGTGTCTCCCAGTCTGGACTCAGCCCATTCTCTGCTCAACAAGGCTATGCCTTGACCTCTCCTCCCAGTGGTGGGCCAATGCTGTGTGAATGACCTTCCCTACTCCACTGCTAGCAGGGAGGGGTAGGAGATGTAGCTGAGCTACTTCACAGGTAGGTGCTACAGCAAGGCAGGAATTATCACTGTGGCCTTGTCAGAAGCATCCATCAATCCTAGGAAAAGAATGTGATGAATGAAGTTCTGATGGGGAAGGAGCTACTGAAGAACAAAACGAGCCCCTTTGAACCTCTCCTGCCACCTTAGCTTTGTTCCTTTCACCTCTGGAAAAGAGACAGCTCTGTCTATGCATGGGAGGGGGTTTTGAGGAGAAGAGAAGGGGAAAGAGTGAGACAAAAAGCTTGCTGTTCCCTACATGTAGCCAAAAAGCTCAGTGCTACCAGCATATTTGAAAGAATACAGCTTCTTTTTATTCTGTACTCAAAAAATCAATAGAGACAGGTTTCATCTTAAAATCTACAGCATATATTGTGAGCCAGAGAAGATTGATTCAGTTCTAATGCTGAAGAATCCAGCAAGTCAAAAAAGCCAACAGGCTCAGGCAACGGATATTGTATGCAACGGGAACAGATCACTCAATCCCCTAAAGATCAACACATGGTATAAAATTCAACTGAGAGATAAATACAACTCTAGTAACATACTAAAATAGTAGCAGGGTGATATGACATTATCTAGTACAAGCTAACAGCTTGTACTGGAAGAGGAAGTTATAAAAGGGTGGTTAGGTTTCTCATATAAAAATGTGTGAATAGATGCATAAAGTTTTGTTTGCATGATATTATAGACTGGATAGTATCAAATACTCTTTGGTGGAAAATGGTGATTTTAATGTTATCAAGTACATGTGCATATTTTGGTTTTAAATGTTGTTGGGCATTCTTTCTTTTTAAATATATTTTGCAGCACAAGTAGTAGCAAGACTACAATTTCTTGTAGTCCCTCTGAGAAGAGTTCATGGTTATGATTTTCCACAAACACCAAAAAAAAAAAAAAAAAAAAAAAAATAGCTGTCATGTATGCTGGGGCATAAGTGGGAGTGAAAGTGTGAGGTAAGTGGACATGAATTTCTCTATTAAATCAGGATCACCTGCAGACCCCAGCAACACAACCATGTTATGGGAACATTCCCAGATTAAAAGGGTTTTCATACCTTTGATTTATGTTGTCAGGATTCTTCTGGCAAAAAAAAAAAAAAAAAAAAAAAGTTTTTTTT
>VZRH01001693.1:881492-900125 GCA_013397555.1 Urocynchramus pylzowi | reverse complement strand
AAAAAACAAACAAAAACAAAAAAAACAAACAAAAAAAAAAACACACCTTCTTTCAAGAAGCTGTAGCTGTATAAAGCCATTCAAAGAGATCAGAAGAGATTGAGGACATTCAGGGGTGTCCAAGATATTACACAACATTTTTTACCTAAAACTCTAATTAGCTAGGAAGCACAGAATAATTTTCTTATGACCACAGCATTTGTTTATCTCCATGTATACAAGGACTCATCAAGACATATTTGAGAACTACATGGCATGAAGAGTTTGGGTGCAGCCTGCCTGTGTCTGTCTTCACCATAAACCATTGTGAGATACCAAGGATGCAATTTATCTTACTTGTTCCATTTTTCCTGTTGTGTGGCACTGCTTGGTTAGGGTTTTGTTGTGCTTCAATCCTCCTTTTTTTATTTTTTTGGGTTGTTGTTTTGGTTTTATTGTTTAGGATGGATTTTGTTGGTTTTGTTTTACTAGTCCCAGAAATACATACTTATTTCAGCACTGCTGACCTCAGTCACAGTTTTTTGTCAGGTTTCAGGTAAAAGCCTATCAAGCTGCCAATTGACAGAGTGTCTTTCAGATGATACCAGACTTTTCTCATCAGCTTGCACGTACTGAATGTGAGAAGGCAGCGATGAGTTACAGCTGTCCGCTTCAGACTCCAGTCTGAGCATTTACTTCATGCCAGGATGAAAACATGCCAAGCAGATATATACATATCTCTGTGAACTTCAGAAGTCAAAAGACACTAAGATAAAGTGTTTCAGATAAGGAATCAACTTAGTTAATACTAGTAATTCACAAGTGCCTGTACAGTCTTAGAAAGAAAGATTTCTTCTCTTTCAGAAGAATCCCTCTGCTATGGAACCACAAGAGAGAAGGGAAATGTGGAGCTCAGTGAAAGTTGTGCCCAAAAGGTAGTGGGGCTCATACAAGGAAGATGATCAAAGAAAGCCACACACTACTACGGGAATCAATGCAGACTGTGATGTGCAGGAACTCGTTAAGCTGCAAGGGCTGTCTGCAGAAAAAGTGGATATCTCAAGAGCCATCTATATTTCTAGGTGATTTTGGACAAATGTTTTTAGAGTTTGTCCAGCCTCTCAAGCAACTCCTCTCTATTAATAGATTCCTGAGGCCAGTGAAAAGCAAATAAAAGTTCTTTGCCTCAGGGAACAGCTGCCTGGGGAGTGAGGCAGCATCCTGGTGAGTAAAGATAACCATCCTTAGAGTAATTGTAAAAATGTCAAAAAAATGGGAAATGGCACAGCTACCAGGCTTCACTCCCAATACAAGGATTGCTCTGCCAACTCCAAGAGAGCTTTTAATTGTGATTTTGCTCCTCTGTCTCCAGGTTCTTAAAGTACTAGACCATAGCCATAATTCTCAGATATCATTACTGACATCTTAGCATTTTGTTATTTCTTTTCTAAGCCTTCATTATTTTTCCAGTGATGATATATTGCTAGAATAAAAATGAACAGAAAACAGGCAAACAAAATCAGTGTCACATAATCATAACTGAATAATGGATTGCAGAGAGAATAAAGGAACAAAACAATTTCCTGTTTAAGGTTTATACCCAGTGTAGTTAGTTTACCAAAAAAATCCAACACTCAACATACAAACCCACAGCCAAAAGCAATTAGCTATAAGAATGTTCTGAAAGCACATAAATAATTTAAGATTTCTCAGACAAGACACATCTGCATCCTTAACAGTGCCTCATTGGGATTGTCATTATGTAACAGACATTAGCCCATTAACATTTAGTTAGCAGACACCTGAAACATAAATGCCATTTTCTTCTCTGTCTAACCAAGCCTCACATGCATCTTATTATGACCAATGTACTCTCAGTCACCCATGAGGATAGTTCATCTTGCTGAACAAGATCCTATTTGACATTGAGCTATTTTCTGGTTTTTCCTGGAGTGCAATCAGCGGTGTGTTAATTAAAATAATTAAACAGGTTAAAAGTATATCAGGGTATTTCCTATTATTGATTTCTATCACTTATCAGGGATGAAACCCAACCTTCTTTCCAGTGCTTTAGCTGGGGCTTAAACTCTGACATTTAGTGAGGACAACGCTCCAAAAAGGAACTGTTAAATATCCATAAACCATTTTGTAGCTCAATTTCTTTTGTGCAGTCTACATCAAAAATGGACTAAGTCTCACAACTATACCCACACACACACACACAGAGCTGCAGGCCACGCTTCAATTACCACAAAAAAATTTAGAGAGAGGCATCAAGCAGAAACATCACTCTCGGAATCACAGCTTTAAATTTTCCAAAGTATCCAAGGTAATGTTATTTCAGCCTTATGACCTCGTCATGTCTTATTCTCTGATGTTTCTAGAATGCAAAACCATCTAATACAATTCACAACAAATGTTATGTTATTCATTAAAGTATTACCTTGTGCCAGAAGGAGGGAAAGAACTACAAAGCACTTACTGAGCAGCCTGATGTGCAAGTAAAAAATGCTTGAAATTCCTGAGTCCTTCAAGTCTGCACAGCAATAATTAATATACTGCAGTCAAAGGATAAGTAATTTTATAGGATTTTGCTATCTTGTTTCTTTGTAATTATAACAACCATTAGTGAGCAACTGATGCCCACAGAAAATTTACTCTGTTGCCATGGTTATTTTAAGGCAATTGTAAAGCTACTGATGTCCAAAGACATAAAACTATATGAATGCTATAAAACATTTAAGAAGTCGTTTTAGTTTACAATGTTTTACAATCCGTTTATGGGTCACAGTTTTACTGAAAAACTGACTTAAATTTGGAAGTAATTTAAAACACCTATAACCTATACTCACTCCCATGCCTCCCACTTTTTAAAAACCCTACTTTAGAGATCATGCAGACCAGCTGGGAGGTCAGTCCATGGAATCTTTCAGTATTAAATTTTCAGAAACTTATATACAATGGCTACACTAATTTTCATGCCTTTATGGTTGTTGTGAAGGAATATAACTGGACTTTTTTCACTGACTCTTGCTTAGGATACAAGGTTATTCACTGTTTAAATGGATCATATTTGAAGCTGTTTATATCTGGGGCAGTAATTTACTTTTATTGAAGACAAATGGGGACCATTTTTTAAGAGGAAAACAAGTCTTTATTAGAAGAACAATATATTCTCTGAACAGCTGATCTCTCCATTCAAGGAAACTGGTGATGAGTGTTCTTCAGTGAGATATTTTTTACAGGTACTGTTCTGTATTAATATTAGGCAACACAGGCCATATTTTTAATCCAGAAAGGCTTGAGGCTGTACATCTCATTCTCATCTACTGGTATGAGAAATTCACATTCCAAAAACTGGCAGCAGAAATAACTATTAGTAAGATAATAACTGTGAGTAGAAATAATAACATTTTTAGTATTACTGAAATTTTAAGCTAATCTCAAAAAACTTCATTTTAGATCCCAGATACTAAATTCATGTAATGAGATGGAATCTTTTTAGCTTGCTTTAAAAAATTTTGAATCCTCAGGACCATGGAGAAAAGCTTTCTTTTGCAGCCAAACTCCTAGTCAAAAAAACCCAGATGGTGCCAAGGAAATTCTCCAAGAGTATTTTTAATCTCAAATTTTAAAGGTTTCTTTGGGGACCTTGCTCAAGATATCTGAGCTCATGGTGTTGGAAAACTTCGCAATATGATGAAAAATGGTAACATTAGACAACCTTCAAATCTTGGCATTATCTTCCCTATATAACTTAAATGTATAATGACTAAAAGTCATATACATCAAACAATACTGATTTCTTCCTTCAGTATCATAAGGAAGACAGTTAAATTCTGTTTAACTAGCTAATTAAATTAGGTTTGCAACTGATTTCCATTATGGGAAAAGGCACAAAAGTTTTTTTAAAAAATCTAAAACCAGAGATATATTTTAGAGATCTGTTGTTTGGCTCAAAATTTCCAAAAATAAATCCTTCTACTTTATCAATATACAATGAGAGTAACGTAAAAACATACATCCACATTTTTTTTCTTTTAAAACAGCTATCAAAGTTTTTAATATTTAATATGCTGGTTTGGTTTGAAGTCCCTAAAAAGATACTATTTTCACAGTTGGGCAAACCAGACTCCGTTCTTCTTTGAATGCATACTCAACCATAGTAATGACACTGTCCTGATTACCTGCTTTCCACAAGGATGTTGTTTTTATGATTTAAATGTCAGCTTATCGGAAGCTCATGGAGTGCAAGGACTTGTTGAATTGCCAAGAGATGAAATCACACACCTTGAGCTGGCAAAAGACACGCCTGGCAAGCAGGCTGAACCCAGCAATACTAGGCTGAGAAAAAGACTCATACACGAACAGAAGTTAAAAATGAAGGAAAGAAAAAGAGCATCTTGCTTCTGATGCTATTCAGAATATCAAAAAATAAGCTTCTAGGACTCACTTGAAGGTAATTTTAATTGGGTTGTCAAATGCATTTGAATATGGGTATCCAAAATCTAAGATCATGGCATTTAAAAATAATTCATAATCTAAAATTTAGTACCTAGATTCAATCATAGATTCAATGTAGTCGTTGGAGCTCATGCAGCCATAGTTTCTCAGGTATTTAGTATAAGCAGTGTTTTGCCAGTTTGTGAAGTCTCTAATAATAGCCACAGAAAACAGCATTGTGTGCTTACTTACCATCACGGACAAGTCAGATTTTTTAAATGTCAGTAAACCTAGTGTTCTCACTGATAACTATGATGCAATATGAAGATCTAACTGCTACCACTATTTCAAAGACCACACAAACCCCCTAATTTGCTAATTGTAGCTCTACCTGGTTAAAATAATGTAATCATTCTTGCAGGTGGTTAGACAGGTGGTTAGAGGAAATGCTATACTAATTTGTTATTGCACTAGGTACCTGGCAGACTGGAAAGGGCCTGCATAGATTCTCATTTCCTTTTGCTGTTTTCCTGTAAGAAAGTTGGACTTCTGTAGACCAAAAGAGTAAAAATCAGTATTGCCTCTCAAGAATTCAGAGCAGAGCAAATCCCCTTACAAAAAAAAAACCAAAACAAAACAAAACAAAAAAAACAACAACAACAAAAACAAACCAAAAACCAACCACAATTTGTCCACACCTTGGTGTGATTGAAAACACCGTAAAAGAGTAAAAGTAAGGTATGATCATGGGAATCTCTGCTTACTGTAGCCTGAGCAACTGCAATGAGACACAGCCTATGCTAATTGCTAAAACTTAAACAAGCTTCCTTCACAGTTACATCTGTGTATTTATAAGGTGGTGTTAAGTCGTATGAGAAGATTTAGGATTTGATGATCCCATTGTGTAAAATACAGCTACCACTCTACATAAGCTGTGTTTGAGATTTTTAATTCTATTGAATGATTCCATAAAAAGACGATTTACAGACTAATTCTCCCAAATACTTACAAAGACAAGACTCTAGATGCTGATCTTACAGAAACTGCCTAAGGGTTACAAAAACTGCTTCAAGGAAGGATCCTATCCAAGAGAAAGAATACTTTGCCACTACCATGACCTGTCAGATTTCTGCTGCTTTCTCTTAAAGTAAAAACTCCAACACTTTGGCCCACTCAAATATTGCTGCTTTCTAAGTCCATATCATACCTCCATTGGAACAATGGCTTTATTACCCATCAAAACTTAAATTAGAAAAATAAAAGTATGACTTTTTATTTAGGAAAATATTACAAAGCCTTTTCAGATTCTTAATTCTATCTCTGCAGTTATCTGGAGCCCTTTCAGATTTGTTTCTTTTGAGGATAAGTTGACATATGAAACATGTAGTTGCAAACATTAGTTAAATAAAAAAAGTAATGCACATAAAATCCTGTTTCATCTGATTTTTTGCTATTTCTAAGTCCAAGGAAGCATTAAGTCATTTTGTAGCTGATTGTCCAAACTCATCTAGGCAGGAAAGCCTGGAGGAAGGTATCCCTCAGCTTCTTCAGTGGTGCCAACACACCCACTCAGTACAGTGCATTGTACCTTGGCAGCACAACCTCCACAACCAGCAGAGCTTCCTCAGCACCACGTGGGGTCAGGGCAAGGCACCCACATGCCACAGTACTGCATTCTCACCTGGACTCCAATCTCTGAAAGTTTTATATGCTGTTCTGCAGAGTTTAGATTTTTTTTTTGCAACCTGTGTGAATCCTCCAGGTATAAAGGTGCCAGACTGAGAATTTTCACCTTTCTTCACCTTCCTTCTTGCAGTGAGGGTATATGCAGTCACATGGTACACTTCAGATGGAGTAGTATCAGCTGATGTTTATGCAAGATCATACCTCCTATCTGTCTGATGATATTTCACATTTTGCCTTCTATCACTCTTTTTCTACTCTCTTCCTCACATGACATTTTTTGCTTTATTACTATAAAATCTTGTTCTGGTCATTGCACTGCTTTATTGCTCTGCTTTAATTTTATGTTGCTTGTTTCTTTAGGATGAACAAAATCACGTCATAGGGTAGAGCTCAGCTTCATACAGAGTTCTTGAAGAAACGTAAGTATAAATACAGGTAATCACCAAAATTATGATGAGTTGGTTTCTTGAGAAATATTCTCCTGAAATCTACCCATCTAAACTGATTTCCACTGCCTGATAATCTGATGGACTCATTTGAATGAAAAGAATCATGTTTATTGAGAAAAGCAAAGTCAATAAATTCTGATAGATGACTCATAACCCTTTGAAAAGTCTGTCCAGAAAACAATTTATTCTCAGTATCATATTTGTAAATTGTGTCCAGAGGTTAAACCATTAAAGTTAAAAATAAAAATAAAAACCCCAAAAACAAAACAAAACAAAACAACAACAACAACCAAACCAAAACAAAACCAAACCAAACAAAACCCAAAGTGCAAAAAGGCACTTACAAAAGTCTGGTCATTGAGAAGATTTTTCTTTACAGATATAATCCAACATATTAAAAAGTCTTCAAACTTTTTTATACAGACTCCCCACAGTTACTGTAAGCTCTATTAAAGAAGATCCTAATTTGCTCCAGTCAAGCTATGCATGAGAGCTAAAATCCACCTGTACACCATCTGTTCCAGGATTGAGAATGTGAAGTAATGGAGAACATTTAGAAGAGCAGGATAATGATTCAAAACACCATGAAGAGAGCATCACAGTATCCATCTAAGTCTATAATGATAATTTCCTAATACAGTGACCTAAATCTAATCAGTGATGCATGGTAATATATGAAAGCACAGTCTTTAGCACCTGCAGCAATACATCTCACCTGTGATAGACTCCAAGTCCCATTTAATTAATCACATTCTGCTTATCTAAACATTCCCCCAGTGCTCATATACACTGTTTATTTCTTCCACATCAAAAATTTTACTGGCAAATAAGGAATTTCTCCCATTTACTTCTGCTGAACAAATTTCTGCTTTTTTCAGTGAATTGTCATATAATGTACATGTTAAAGTACAAAAATGAAATATTCTTCGGAATTGCTTTATATCATGGTGAGAAAAAATACTTTTCGGCAATATATTTAAAGTTTAAAGGTCTCTAAGTTTAATAGCATGATTCAAACAATAACCATATTTGAACTTAAGATGTTATTGTTCAATTAATACTTTCTAATATTTCTTGATTATTTTTTAATCCCCTAGTAAATCTTTTTAAAGACAAATGAATACCAATCAAATTACTCTTCATACCAGAACTTAAAAATAGATTTAAATAAAAGTATTTTTATTAAGAAAACTATCAACCAAAACCCCTTTTCAAGGAAAATCTTTTTGTGGCTTTTCATTGAAAATCGTCAATTTTTTTTCAGTGAAAATTTAAAAATTTTATGAATTTTTAAAAAAGTCTTCTATCAAGATAACATCAACTAATATAAAATATTGTATATTTAAAGAAAAAGAAATCTATTTGAGTTAAGACTGGATGCACCTCAGAAAACAAGAAAACAAACCTCATCCTTACATGCTAAAGTTTTCTAGACCAAACTGAAGTGCAAAAGATTGAGCTATCTTGGAGTAGGCAGAATAAACTTTGGAAGCTTTCTTGAACTACACACATCATTTAACCCTTCAGCTTATTAACAATTTTAGAACCATTAGGCAACTTGTGTGAAATTTTATCAGAAATTTGTACACAGAAATTGATGTTTAGAGACATGAAACTCCATGGAGGCCATTTTTCTGGCCTTCTTATAGTACCCAAGGAATGTATTATTGAACTGCGAGAGATCTTTGTTAGCTCCTATGACAGTAACCCACTTCATATTAATGTCACATGTACCATATTCTGCAAAAAGTGAAAAGGAATGAATGCATTTTCACTCTCCTGGTGTTGTGCAATATAATAGAAGTTACTCAAACAAATCCTTTTTCACCACAAGAAAACATAAGAATGACATGGACCCGTTGAAGTGAATGGAGTCCAGAGCAAGCCATGAAGATGTTCCGAGGGACAGAGCACCTCTCCCATTAAAGACAGACTGAGGGAATTGTTCAGGCTGGAGAAGAAAGAGCTCCAGACAGACCTAATTGGAGCCTCCCAGTACTTAAAGGGGCCAACAAGAGAGCTGGAGAAGAACATTTAACAAGGGTATGTGACAGCACAAGGGGAATGGCTTTAAACTGAAAGTAGGTAGGTTGAGATTAGAGATTAGAAAAAATCTATTCCCTGTGATGCTGATGAGGCACTCAAAGAGGTTGTCTGGAGAAGCTGTGGATGCCTCATCCCTAGAAGTGTTCATGGTCAGGTTGAATAGGGCTCTGAGCAACCTGTTCTAGTGACAAGTGTCCCTCCCCATGGCAGGGGAGATGGAACTGGATGATATTTATGGTCCTTTCCAGGACAGGCCATTCTATGATTCCATGATAAATTCATAATTTTATTCTTAACTGAGAAATCCAAGGGTGTGGTTTTCCTGGTGTTTTAGTGTTTGGTTTAAATGCAATGAACTATCAAATGCAGAAAATATACAATAATCATCAAAATAAAAAAAATAATAAAATGTTATCATTTCCAAATAAAATTTTTCAAGTGCAAATAAAAAAAAATACTTTCCCTGATATTATCTTTTAATGTCAGCATATTTAATACCAAATTGCAGAAATAGGCACGTAAAAATCTCACAGAAAAGCCAATAAAATACATCCTAGGCTTCAAAATTCAACATGATGGTTTTTTAAAATTTACTGCATATTTCCTCTTTGCAAAAGGACACTGCCAGCATAGTGCTACAAAGACATTCTATTGGTTACTGAGCACAGTTTCAAAGACATCCTGTGGAATTTATGTGTGGGTATAATAAGGGACAAAGTAGCACTCCTTAGACCATGTTTTCCAGGGATTGCCAAATAAACTGATTTTTTTTTTCTGGTTATGTCAATAGCAGGGAAAAGAATAAACACACTTTTCTGGAGCTTTTACTTGACAAGGAGGTTTATACTGAGACTAGAATGCACTTCATGTTCAGTGCAGAGAAGAGGAAAGAGAATCCATGTATACATGGAAATGACTGATATTTATGTTCAGCCCATGCTAAGCCAACTGACATTCCCTGTTCATTGATCTGTACATAGATGAAAGATGGCTTTAAACCATAGCTGAACCAAACCCATTGTGAACAGAAGCAGAAAGAATAAACTATCAAAAAAATGTACTGTGATACAAGAGATTCATTAGAGTTTGGAATAGGTGTATTTTCCCCAAAATTGTCATAATGGATAAATGAAACTGATAAAGCTATTATCTTCCATCAGAAGTTTGTCTGAATACAGAATTTGTGATAAACCAGCTTCTAATAAGGAGCTGTTTCTCATTTGGCAGCATAGACACTATCACCACACGCTCGCAAAATGTGATTTCAAAACAAACTCTATGGGCAATGCCAAGTGCACTGAAACAGAAAAGTCAAATACAGTTATTTTTTTGCATCTAGCTCTCCGTCTCAAATTTTTTATCAGAAGTTGTTTATCTAGGCAAAATGTTTCTCCCTTTTTTTTTAACCTCTGTTTCTTTTCTAAGAACAGTTAAATGTCTGCCATTTAAAAATGAAAGCCATGATTTTTGGAGAGCATTTTTTGCATGATTCCAAGGGAAGGCAAATTAAAAAATATTTGCTACAGACTGAAGAACAAGTAAAGAAACACTGCCTATTTTACAATAAAGTTTGAAGTAACTGTAAAAGGAAGGAGAAGCAGAAAGGTAGAAAATTTCACTATACACTTAGGATAATATTAATTGCTTAAAGAGAAATATTTCAAACTATACTGGGCATCTCTACATTTTTGTAGTCATTTTCTATTCACATTGATTTTATCCAAGACAAACCAATTGTCTTCATACTTAAATGGAAAGTTTTAGAAATGTGAACAGAATGATACAATATCTGCTTCCATCCTTAATGCCTTTTTACAAATATTTATGTTCTAAAAGATAAATCATGTAACTAAAGCCAAAAGTTTTTGAGTTAAAGGAAAGAGAGAAGGCTGCAGTAAAGAATATTGCCAATAAAATTATTCTCAGAGTCTTTAAAAGTCTTTTTGTTTTCATTTCTTTTAATTTTATTTTCAATTGAATTTTTTTCTTACAGAAATAGGGAAGTTGCTGTTTGACCACCACAAAAAATGTGCATAATATATAATTTTTATCAAGACATTTTAAGAAATAAGCTAAAAACTAAAATTAAAAATTGAGGACAGTTATTTAAGCATTCTTTTTTATGAAATGTTAGCTAAAACTGTTGAAAGTTTAGCTAATATATCAAAACATTTCTCATACATATTAAATAGATTGAATATGCAGCTCATGAAAGTTCATGAAAGACTCTTCCTCAGTATCAGGCAGTTCAGGATAAGAAGTGTCATGATTTTATTTTAGGTATAAAACCTAAACCTCAACATTTTAAAGCAAGGAATTTTTAAGTCCCAAGTTTTTCATCTGTATCCGCAATACATATTCATCATTTGAATCAATTTATAAACCTAAAGGCTTTCAAAAATCTTGAAGTCAACACAAGCTAATTTTCTTTTTTATTTATCATGACTTTAAACACAGTCAAGCATCTTGGACATTAATATAAATTTTGAATTTAGAACAAAGTATAATCTGTTGTAGAAAACTGTTGTTGACAGAGTTCAAAGTACACATCAGACATTAACCTGACAGATCGTTAACACTCAAAACATTAGCTAATAAATTTATTTTTGCTGTCCTCCTGTTACTAGCCAAAATGAAACCATTGTTTTGGAGTTTTCTTACTCATGCATGCTCCTTACTTAATTTTCTGTTCACCTGGTAAATATTAAAATTTCAGAAGTACAAGACATTTAACTATGAGGCTTTAATATATTATTGAAAATATCTTTTCCCACAGAAAGTACCTATAAAACTGGCAGAGTGAAAGTAGCAGGGGGGATACTAGCCTATACTTTCCCTTGTTCTTGCTGAACATATCTGTATATCTCAGCTATATCGTGGTAAGGTACTTTGCTTTCATTTTATGTCTTATATTATAACAGGTGGCCCACAAGTATTACCATGAAAACTGGCACATTTTTACCACACCTAGACTTCTAGCCAAGGAAGTTAGGCAATTGCCAGCTTCCCACGTTTCTGTCATGTTTCTGGCCATTCTACAAGGAACAGAACCTATGACATAAGGGGCATTTTAACACTAAAATACCTGTAAGCTCAGGCTAAATATTTGTGAGTCTGAAATACCATTTTCAGAAAGGATTCAAGTGGCAAAATGTGAGCCCACTGAAAGGAGGGATTTGGTTTGCCTAACTTATTTAGAGCACTTAAGACCCCTTAAGTTTTACTCTGGTGTCTCAAGTCAAGCTGCAGGAAGACACTTTGTTGGGCTCACATTTTTACTATCTGGAAGTAACTTCCAAGCTCAAACTTTGATTTACCTTTGTTTGCCTTAAAAACCCCCAAATTAATTGAAGAATAAATGAGTAAAATGATAATGCATTTATCTTATACACAGCAAACTTCCTATGAACCTAATACAACTGCTGATGAATGGAATGGAAATGAACAAATGAATGCTTAAGCCATTCTTAATCTGCCCATAATTGAGTTAATCTAGTTAAGTGAATTCACCTTTAATTTATAGCAATGGGAACCTTTTTCCTAGCTGAAATACAGCTATTTAAGTGATTTACCAAGCTTGAGATGTAATGTCATAGGATGCACTCCATTCTTCTCTTATAGCTAAGGACATCCTGCTGAAAACATGTTGTCTAAATACAAAAGCAGTGAACTCATACCTATTTTCTTTAGCGTTGTCTTCTACTCAAGCAACTTTCCGCTGAAAGTGCATGCCACAGGGGAACATTCTGTAAGTGTCTATAACAAAAATTCCTTTAGAAATGCACACCACAGAGAGCTGGAAGAGCTATAAACCTCCACTCAGCAGATGAACACAGTACACAAAAAGAAAGCTATTTTGAAAGCGCCCCTGAGCAACGAGTGCTAAAAGAGGGGTGACATCCTGCCTGACAAGTACCAGAATATTTGAACATATAATTCCTGCCTCAAGTCAATAATGATGGATTGGAGCATGCTCCTTAGGCAGAAGCCTAATTTTGGTTAAGGAATTCAAGCAGTGGGAAAATGCCCCTGTTCTCCCAGCCTTGTCTAACCAAGCAGAGCAAGATTCACCTTCTCTCCTACCAAGCAGGCAAGTCCTTTGCAGTCTACCAATCCTGTCTCCACAAGTCCTGTCTACGAGTTTCTGGCAAACTCTGCTGATGTCTCCCTAAGATCAGCTCCTCCTTTCTTCACCTGTGGAGACATTCTCCTTTCTTTTTCTGCCCCATTTTCAGCTTTTACATGATTGCTTCCCAGGTTAACTTTTTTCTTGCAATTAGGGACTTATAAGCAATTTCACACTCTAAAAATATAACAGCATTTCTAATTTCAGCTTGTGTAGCTTCAGCATTCAAACCCTGCTATGCTTGCAAGATTACAATAAAAATAAGTCCTTTATCAGGGTTTATTTCTTCATGAGACAAGAAAGAATACAAAAGACCTCTTAAATTTTCATTAGATAAAAGTTCTCAATTTTCTCATTGTACAAAGTGCTTGCTAAAATCTTGTAGCACTTCTTTTAATGTCTGCAGTATGCATGAGCCATTTTTAAACAATGAAGACTAGAAATGGATAAGGACTTTCAGTGATAACACAAAAATGCCAAAGACAGTAAGCTTAATTACACTTTTCATTCTGTTACTATATGATCAGAATTCTCTCCAATGAACTGAGATTCAGATGATTATATGTCCTGTGTCCTAAATTGTTTTCTGGTTCCTCACTCCTTAGGACAAAATTTTATGTTCATTAATTATATATTTGTGGGATTTTTATTTAAAAAAAAGTTCTAGAATGAAAAAATTCACAGACAAAACCATCAAAGAAATTGAGGTAATTTGCTTATTTTTCGTAATTTTTTTTCTTAAACATACAGAAGTTGATAAATTAACCAATTAAGTCGATAGATTAACCAATGTTAGCCATGAAGCAAAATTACTAATTGATTAATGCCCTGATAAAGTGAGAGAAATGGAACTTTTTATATCAAAAGATGCATAAGCATATTGCAAAAATGTTGATGAACTCATTAGTTTGCTTGCTTGAAAAGTGCTGTTAACCATACCAGAATGCAGTGTAATGATTCCACTGATGCATAATAGAAGAGCAAATACTGAAAGGGGTCAAATACAAATAGACCTGTTCAATGCCCAAGGTGACTGCTTAGATACTTTTGATTCTGTTAGAGCGTAACCAAAAATTCCTTTAAGCATGATTAGGTTTCCCCACTTTTGCATTTTCCTGTGAAATATAAACTAGCTTTGCTTCACATGTTTTATCTGTAGTTGCAGTTAGGGAGTGTCAATCTAATAAAGCTTTCTTTAACCAGATAATATAAAGCATAAATAAAATTAATTCAGTAGGAGACATAAAATACAATCGACTGATTCATTTGAAAGTAGTTCAGAAAAGCAAACAGGATCAATTATCGAATGATTAAAAATGTCATATACATTAAAGCCTAGGCAGGAAATTATCAAAGGAAAGGCTTTGAAGAAATCTGCCTCACAACGTGTCTGCTGGGCAGAAGAGGCATTTTCATCTGTATGGCATATGATGAATTAGTTAAGGGAGCATGGACTCAATCAGTATAGGTAGGATTCATCTCTTCACTTAGCTATTTTTAATTGTTATATATAAAGTGGAAAGAGATAGCCAGTGTGATTCATGTTATTCTAAAATTAGTTTTAATACAAGTGGGCGAATACCACTCTGAAATTTCCTAAATTTTTGATAAGTTGTTGAAAGATTTTAAATGGCTAAATTAAACTGGATGCCTGCTTTTGCTGTTAAAGTTAGGTGAAACAAAACTAGTGCCTTAAATATTTAGAATACATAAAATAAGTTAAAAAAAGCTCATTAGACCTACATCATGGCTAATTTTCTCTAGGCAAAAAAAAAAAATCCCAACCTGAAAATGATAAAAATTAATCTACTTTTGAAATAAAAAGCTAATTTGAATTATTCAAATTAATTTTCTTTTCTACAGATGAAAAAGAGTTCTTCCATTCAGGAAGATAAGGTTCAAGCATACTATATTTTCTGATTTCTTTTTATAGGATTTAATTTCAAGATGGTATTTTGAACTGAGCAACCTCCTTATCAGTTAAAGACGTTCCTTCATTATATATAGCAGTAGTTATCACAATGTGAAAAATTCAAGTCTTGGTAATCATTAATGACAAATCCCAATTTCATGGTTGCTATCCATTTTTCTTTTCCAATTTAACAGATTCCCCCCAGATATTTACTTTGTTTCTGAAAACCAAAGTTATTTTTCATTGTAAGAAGAGACACTTGGGGCCCACAAGTATCTTTTTGAGCCAAAAGGCAAACTTTCCTAATAAAAAGGCTAATAGCAATTGAAGCAAATTGGTGCTGCAGTATACATATACATATTCTCACTATAGATTGCAAAAAGCTGCAGACGATAAGAGGAGCAGGCAGTCAAATGTAATGCTGCATCTCCAGACTTTCTTATGTAATTTCATTTTGTACAGGAAATTTATTGTCTGGGCAATGCAACCCTGCCAGCAAATCACTAGCCAGCTGTTGTTGCCCAGATAATTGACAGTGGAAGTTGTATCCAACAGTAGCTGCTTCACTCAACTCTACGTATCCAATTTGCATGGCCAAGCTTTGGTAGTGGGGGAGATACAGAGGTGGTCTCTGTGAGAAGCTGCCAGAAGCTTCCTTCACGTCCTGCAAAGCCATTCCCTGGTGGCTCCAAAGATGGACATGCCTCTGGCCAAAGGCTGGGCCAATTAGAAGTGGTGGTAAGACCTCTGTGATAAGGAAGATTTAAGAAGAAGAAGAAAACAAATGTTATTGCACAGTTGTATTTGTGACCAGAGAAGAGCGGAGTGANTGGGCCAATTAGAAGTGGTGGTAAGACCTCTGTGATAAGGAAGATTTAAGAAGAAGAAAACAAATGTTATTGCACAGTTGTATTTGTGACCAGAGAAGAGCGGAGTGAGAACATGCGAGATGAACAGCTCTGCACACACCAAGGTCAGTGCAGAAGGCAGGGCAGGAGATAATCCAGGCTCAAGAGACAATATTCTTTCATCACCCATGGTGCAGATGAAGAAGCAGCTATGTCCCTGCATCCCACGGAGATCCATGGGGATGCAGAGATCTACCTGCAGTCCATGGAGGAGGCTCATGCCGGAGCAGGTGGATGCCTGAGAGGAGCTGTGAAGCTGTGGCAGGTGCATGGAAAGAGAAGCCCATGCTGGAGCAGCCTGTCCTTGACAGACTGCACCCCGTGGGAGAGTGACCCACACTGCAGCCATCTGAGGGTTCTGCTGCCTGTGTGATGAACTCAGGTTGCAGCAGTTCACAGGGAGCTGCTGCTCGTGAGATGGACTCATGTTGGACAAGCTCATGGAGAACTGTCTGCCATGGGGGGACCCCACAGTGCATCAATGATAGGTGAGTGATAACTTCTCTCCCTGAGCAGCAGGAGAAACAAAGTGTGATGGACTGACCATAACCCCCTTCCCATCTCCCTGTGTTGCTGGCAGTGAGGAGATAGAGCTGAGAAGGAGAGAGACATGGGACAAAGGTGTTTACTGATTTTACTTCTTATTATCCTGTTCTGGTTTTGTTAGTAAAAATTTCAGCTAATATCTCTAATTCGAGCTTGTTTTGCCCATGATGATATTTGATGAGTGATTTCTTCCAGTCCTTATCTCAACCCATGAACCCCCTTTTTTCCCTCCCCTGTCCAGCTACAGAGAGGAGTGAGAGGGGCTTTGGTCAGAGCCTGGCATCCAGCCAGTGTGGACCCATTACACTCCTAGTTTTGTTGCATTCAACTTGACTAGTAGTCACAGGTCTATTTTTCAGCACCCATGTATTTCTACTATACACATCTGTAAATTAAAATTAGATTTCACTTTGAGATTATATAAAAGCAAGCAAGATCTGGTTTAGCCCATTATTTATTAAAATGCCAAGTTGCACTTTGCTCCTTTTTTTTTTTTTTTCCTTATGTTGATTCTTACTGTTTTAAGGATTATGGTTTTCCTGGATAAAACGTATTAATAAATATAAAAGTCAGATCCACTGAATATGAAATTCAGGACTAGTGTACTGCTCTAATAGATCTCACTTTATCTGCTTTCTCCAGATGCACTGAAAATGTTTTCCCTAAGAAGGCAATAACTTAAATATTTGTAAAAACTTATTAAGAAGGCACAGCATCCTAATTCCTTTAGGATACAAGCAAAGGTTAGCTCCCAGGCTGCTTTTAAAAAGAAAACTTAGATTACTGTATCTCAGGAGTGCATGTTTTCTGATCTATTTTAACAGCCAATAACTATCCCAACCTCAAAGCTGCCAGTCAGCAGAATGACAGGATACTTTTCCTTGTTGTGTGTTTAAGAAAAAAGTTTTGGGTAATATTCTCACAGAATTTCCAGACTTTGAAAAATAATCTAAAGGTAAGAGTTGCAATGCTAATTAATGGGATCCAAATTCCCAATGTGTGCAGAAAACTGAAAAAACATTGTTTGATAAAGCTCTGAAATTAGAGACTGGTGAACTACCATATTTTATATATATAATAAATTTATATACATATATATGTGTGTGTGTATAAGTATATTTATGCATAGGGAATTGTTATACTTGTTTATAAAGTATGGTGAGTGGGCATGTACAGACACAAAGAAAAGAGTCTGATCATTAGCTAAGCACAAGTGAGTAAGAGAAGTATGCTCCATTAATTGCTGTAAGAAATATTACACCAACCATGCATTATTGACATCAATTTAACTGGCAAGTGTGATTGCCAAAGAATTTTATGAGATTTTTCCACATTGGAAGTCATTTTTTCGAAAAGGAGCTATGAAATTGAGCATTTCATTGAACTCTGATTGTAGGAGTAACTACATAATTAGGTCTTAAATCATTACAGCACATATAAACACATATTTTATATCAGTCATTTAGCAGACCTGCAAAAATATGAACATAACATATTAATATATATATACTCTTTAAACTAGATCTGCTATCAAATTTATATCTATAAAAACCCCAAGTGTTTAAGCAAGCAATGAAATAATGTCAACCAAGCTCTATGCGGTTGCTGCCTTTGTTTCCCTGGAGGCTTCTCTCACTGTTTCTCTGCATCATCCAATTCTGTAAAAGCTCGTGAAGGCCCTGGCTAAAGCAGCAGAGACCAAGAGCCTCAGCACAGGAGGCTTTCAGGACAGAATTCCATTAGCTTTGACATGAGCTTCCCAGAAGGGAGCCAGGGTAGCCTTCAGGAAGAGCAATGCTGTGCTTTTGATATCTTCTCTGACTATCAGAACATATATTTGCTTCTGCTTGATCTTTTCTTTTTTCTCCAGAATTTCTTTTTGTTATTTAATTTTGTAAAACTAGTGGCACGTAAGAAAATTGTTCTCACACTTATCCTGAATGTTCAACTGAATTGTTAATGACAAGTACAGCACAACGTAACCTGAATCCCACAAAGGAGTGCTGCAGTTTTACCTCCTGACCTCACTTAACTAGAGAAAAGATTAAATTTCAGTCCAAAATGAAAAATTCAGTTAATTTCAATTACATGTTGACTGAGTTATACAAAAAAATAGATCTGGATTGTCCAAAGCTAAAACTTTATTTCAGTAGTCAACTTTTGATTATTTTTAATCATTCTTTTGCTTTTTTTTTATTTTTTAACCATCATTTTTGCTCATTCTGATTAATATTTTTATATATAAACATCTCCCATAGTTTCTCTGCTTAGGATAAAAGTAAAACTAATTCTGACTCAAACATAATTTGCCATGCAAAAGCAAATTTTCAAGTCAGGCCCTGACTTAAGCAGGCCTTTAACATGTTCCTCCTGACTGGTAATAATGAAAGGTTTGACATCCAAATGACAGTACTGGCACAGTGGGCTTGCAAAACAAGTTTAAGGAGTTAAATATTCAATAATAGAGTATTACCATATTTTTCAGGGGAAGTAACTTAAATATGCTTATTAAAAAAAAAACAACAACAACAACAACAA
>VZRH01001693.1:714264-876750 GCA_013397555.1 Urocynchramus pylzowi | reverse complement strand
TTTTTTTTTTCCTTCAAAAGATTTAGCAGTATCAGATAGGTCACAAATGATCCAAAGGAGAAGCCTGTTATGGCTAGCCAGAAACAGAGGAACAAGAGAAAATACTGTTTTGGTGAAGATGCATACATAGAATATAAAAGTGATTAAGAAATAATTTTCATGGAAATGAAAAAACAAAACATGCATCAATGTGAGCAGGATGAAATTGACTTTTAAAAACATGTCTGATGCTGACTCATGTTGAGGGTACTCTTTTCCTCTGCTTAGATTTACAAGAGTCTGCCATTTGGTATGAATTAGGTAGGAAAAAATGCTTCAGTCCTTGGCTTGCTAGGTCGAGTCTGACAGGAGCTGCCCTAGAATTAGGAGCCTCCTGCAGTGCTAAAACACAAATTGATGCTAATCCCTCCTCACCTCCAGCAGGCTAGCAGGTCTTCTTTTTAGTATGCAAAGCCATTTATTATTGGAAAAAATAGGGTTATTCCTCCTCTGGATATATTCGTTCTTGTTTATTTGTTAGCTTTAGCAGAAAGTGGATTTGGCTTTTATCACTGTTCTTTAAACCTTTAGGGAGATTAAACCCTGGCATGCTTACTGACCACATGCTCCTAATCCCTCCAAAACATTTTTGGTTTTGCACCACTTTTATATGTGCTAATTAGGAATGGAACAAGTAAAAGTTAAACCATTAAAGGATTGAGTTTTATTACCTTGACACATGTAAAAATTTAGCAGGCATATACCTCACATCTGTGATTTTGGTGATGACTACAAGTATATGGAAAAACCTACATATTAATTTTTGCTTGAGACAAATGCATTGAAAATTTCATCTATGTACATTTCCAGCAAACTAGCATTTTTAGGAGTACAAATGCAGTAAATCCTGTGAAAATGCACAGCATAAAAAGCAGTTAAGAAAATTATTAATGGTAATATCAGCTCAAAAGTAAAAGTGAACCTATTATAAAGTCCTTCCTACAGAAATCCAATATGTTACTTTATTTTAATAATTCTACCAAAAAAACAGACAATATACAAGGTCACACTCCTAAAACATCCACCTAAGAATAATTTGCAGCTCCAAAATCTATCTGAAGCAATTTTCAGCCCTACAATTAAATCAGGTTTCATTCTTTTCTGTTTTCAATTCTCCCTTTACACAGAAGGTTTATGACTTTTAGAGAAAACTAACAGGATGAAAATGAGATACAGAAATAAAAAGTTATTTAAAGACAATCTGTTGTACATTGCAATGGTCCTCAGCTTCAGTTCCTAATGCAGCCTAGCAAACATTTCACATGGAAGGTTTCACAAAAACCCAGTTATGCTAATTCACACTGAACACTCTCTGAAAGCTCAGATGTTGTACACTTACATTAAATTCTAATCAAACATGATCTAGATAAATAGAAATCTTTAGTTATTTTGAATACTGTAAATATGATATAGTAATGCTACTTACTTCCCCCACCCCACCCCCCCTCACCCCTCCACTCCTTCTCACACAGGTACATGCACAATTAGGCCCTGATCTTCTATATTAAAATTCCTAAGCCAGAAAGGTCCTGAATATGTTATGTAAATTGTTTCTGACAAAGGTATTATTATTAATGATTTTAATATCACAAATTTATTATAAAATTATTAATAATAATATTAATAATAATAATCTAAAACAATTTTTTTTTTCTTATCCTATTTAATTTTCTCTTTTTCAACCACAAGAAACATAAAAAGAAATTACCAGCACGGGACTTGTAATAGTGAAGAGCAACTAATAGGGAAATTTCGAATAAAAGAAGATTTAGAATAAACAGATGTTCATTATGCAGGTCTGCTTGGTTGGTTGGTAGGTTGGTTGGTTGCTTTTTTTAAACTAGACAGATTTGTAATTAAATTAATTCATATGATCATTTAGCATTATCAATTTGCCTCAAAATATCATTGAGCGCCACTGTTGAAAAGGAGTAACATTCCACAGCAAGGAAAGAAAATGGTGGTTGAAATCTTATTTTTCATTCCTACTAAATTCCACTTGAAATATTGCAGTGAATATGTTTCCAAACAGTACCTGAGAACGCTGTAGAGATGCAGTACAACAGCACTGGCCAGGTGCCAATCATTTCACTCATTTGCTACCTCAGTGTACTCTCAGTGAATGTCTGTTAACAACCTTGCCTTGTTTTCTGTTTTAATTACTGATTAATAAATTTAATATTTTAATTTTGTTCTCTTAATGTTATCAAATGATTCCATTTTAGACTACTTCCTCTATAATTAAGTACAGTTTATTCAAGAATTTTTTTTCATTAGATGCCATAAAAAAATATGAATCCATAGGGACCAGCTGGCCATTGCTGGGCCTTTGATTATCCTGCATTATCCACTTATCAGCCTTAAATATGAATATTCTGAAAGTTCTCTGTATGGAATCTAGAAAGCAAATTAGCACTGAAATTTTATGGAGAGAACTGAGAAAAAAGTTTTCTCATGGAACAGTTTCAAAACTGTTGGTCACAAAAAGCAAATTGATGATAGTTTTATGAGAACAGCAGACGTTTCTGCCTTTTTAAAGATCACACCTTAAATGTCATTCTTAATATTGCAAGCTTTGAGCATTTTGGTTTTGGCCCTTTTACTATATCTTCCATGATTCTTAGATTTCTCCTAAATATTATATGGTTCTAAAACAATTCTAGATTTTCCAAATAATTTATCATATATAGCAATGTGTTATAGAGACTAGAGACATTAGTTCATGCCTCCAAGTTTTACCCACATTTCTTAAGGGCACACTTTATAAAAGTACAAAGGAATGATGAGTTTTAATGCAATAATGACAGCTCTCACAGATTTTAATGATCTTAGTAAATTTCAATAAATGACACTTTTCCTCATTAAGAGACAATTCTTGATAGGGGCAGAGAGAAGATAAAATTCAAGGAAAATGCAATTAGATAAACACAGTTCTTATTTTAAAGTGAGAGAAAGAGAGAAAAGCCATGAAATTCAAGGCCAGGTAGTTCAATTTCAGTTTCTTAAAAGTGGTAGAAGAAAAATCAAACACTGTTTGAACACTTACAAGATAAGAAAGTCGTGAAGATGAGTAACAGTGACAGTGGATTCATCAAGAACAAGTCACGTCAAAATAATTTGTTTCCCTCATGATGGCATAATAGGCCTTTTGGATACAGGAGAGCACATTGTCATTGTGCTTCCCTTTAGAAAGCTGCCCAATGCTCTCTCTCATGACCTTTTGGTAAGCAAACTGGGGAAACACTCCCTGGATGGAATCAGGGAGCGTTGTTATCAACAGTTCACTGTCAGGCTGGACAAGGGTTTGCAGTACTGTTCCACAGGGTTAGAGTGCACTCATTACATTCTTTAATAGTTTAGATAAAGAAATCAAAAGTAGGGTTATTACATCTAGAAGTTAACAGACAACATGCTGAGAGAGCTGCTAATGCATTGCTCCTTCAAGAATTTAATAGGCTGAAGTCTGAAGAAAATTGGGTACAAATAAGGGCAAGATCTGCATTTAGAAAAATGCAAGAAGAAAAATTAACCAGTTCAGTGCAGAAGGGAAACAACTGGCAGAGAGCAATAGTATCCCATTAGTACCAGTGGCTCTGTCACAAGCTAAACATGACATTTTATGTAAAAATGAAATTTTGAAATTTATAAAGATTATTTTTAAAAACTCTTCCATCCTACCCAATACTAACAAGACCTTCAGTGGAATACTGTAACAATTTTGAGAACAGCATTTTAGGAAATATAGGGAAGAAGAGAAGCTCCAGAGGAGATATAAGAAAAGAAAACCTTCAGTTAGTGGTTAAAGGAAGCAGGCTAGTTAGGTCAAGAGAAGAAGAGACTGAGGGGCAATAAGATATATCAAAAATATTAAAAGGTAGCAATAATAAGAAAGCAAAAGTTCTTATTTTTGTCCCCTGTGGATTTGAGTTTAAAATAAACAGATAAATTCATCTTGGCTCATGGTGAAACTTGACCAGAGCATTTACTCAAGGTCTGAAACTATAAAAATCATGAAATGAGTGTTTGAATTTTAAATATAGATGTGAGGAGTAATGATGTGAATTCAAAATCACATATAGCAGACTTCTAGTAAAGCAGTTGAAAATGTCATTCTTCCTTAGACTTACATTCACACATTACTGCTTAATGTACTGTAATACTGATTCCATTAAAATGAGAGAAACAAACAAGAAAAATCAAACAAGCAAAAACAAATCTTCAAACCAACCAACANATTTAGAAGTGATTCTGAATGAGATTTCAGTCATAACCAGACTGCTAACTCAACCACTTCTGTGTCTGAGGTGAGCCCAGGGGAAATATGTAAGTCTGCACAAAAAGTGATTTAGTTTTGCATTAGAACTCAAGGCTGAAGATCATGCATCTCAAATCAATAGGAATTTTAAATTTAATTATGTCACCTTTTTGGTCATCTTTCTATTTTTTTAATGCATTTAAGTGACTCTGTCATAGACATTGTTATTAAGTACTTATATAACCAGAGCATTATGAAGATACCAATTTGATGTTCTCTGTTTCAACAACAGAGCCCATGTCCTCTTTCAGAAGACTAACCCCTCAAGCCTGCAGATAAGTGACTGACAAAATATCCAAGAACATCTGAAACTGTCAAGTCTTGAGTGCACTGCCAGTGCCAGATTTGCAGTGGGTAAGGAGCCATAAGACAGGCTGTTCAAAGCAGCACCAGTGATTTACAGGTGCTGCTTTCCCTCCTCCCCTCTTTCATTGGGCTCTCTACTCTTTCCTCCTGCTTTTGATGGTTCTGACTCTGGAAACCTCATTGTCCTTTAACATCAAGTGAAATCAGCACCTGTCATTTCAGAACCTCAAGCAAGTTAATAAAAGGGAATAATTTTAACTCTGATTAAAGTTCTTTAGTTGCAAATATCGAGCAGATGACACATTTTCTTTATAAAGATTATGTGTTTGTCAACTGAAACCATATAATGATCTCTATAACTTATGTGTCATCGCTACTGTTTATACATATATCTTTTGTTCCTTAAAACTTCCTGAAAGAAAAGATCATTGCCTCCTCATGATATAAGAAAACTTCTTATATCATCAAATTTATTTCTATTTGGTGTCAAAAGTAGTTATTATCATGCCTATAATGCATCTTAATCATACTTTTGCTGTCTGAGTGCTACTTACAATTCCATTAAGGTGGCCACTAACAATACAGTTAAGACACATGCATAACTTTACAGGGATAATGCCACTAAATTCAGTGAATCAATAGATGGCTTGCTTGTTAACTACAATTTTATGCCTTAAGAAGATTCTTGTGTGCTTGCTTAAATGAAAGGTTATAACCTGGATTTTAAAATCTGACTATATGTTACTTGTTGTTCCTCAAGAAAAGCTTGAAATTCACTTTTCTTCAAGACCATTAAGAGATTTACCAGGTGAAAGAAGTTATCATGATACCACTGTAACACTCAAGGACTGCACAACAATAATACTGTATACTAGCACTGTTGTGTCTCAACATTTCATCAGAAATATATAATAGGTAAAATCTGAACATCTTTATGTATATTACCTGGTTGCTCCTGTGGAATAAGACCTCTACCCTTGTCAATAAGGGCACTATTTATAGTAAAGAAGAATGAGTTAGTTTTTTTGCCATGTAAGGAAATGTCAATTTAGCAATGTCCTTCTAGAGGCAATAATTACCATGTCCTCTTCATGTACATGGAAAACTCAAATGCTTCAGTAACACAGAAGAGTCTTAAACCAGATACAAAAAGTGATACCACTTTCTTTTTTCATCTATTTTAAGAGGAAAAAGAACAGCCAAGGGAACAGGAATGACAAGGAAAACAGAGCTAACAGAGGCAGGCATCAGACACAGCAGGTTGCTTAGTGTTTTTAGGGTTCAGCTTGTGTATAGCCTGTGAACCCCTTCTGGGATAGCCAGGGATTTCTGGGAACTCCTGGAGGAATGTCAGAGCACCTGCTTCATCAGGAAAATAAATACAGCCACGGGGCCTGTGACTTCCAGCAGCTTGAATGAGGCTATTCATGATCAAAGGGCGCTTTGAGCTTTGAGCAAGGAGAGACAAGAATCCTTTCAGCTGGTGCTGGGAGAGGTGAGCTTAAGGGCCAGCCCAGCCTGAAGTTCCCAGAGAAGCCTTTTCTGCAGATGATGTGCAAAAGCCTTCTGGAAACCCTGCAGCTGAGGAGAGAATTTGTGTGCCCCAGCAGGAGGGAGTGACACAGCATGTCCCCAGCACACACCACAGCAGCTACCCCAGCATATCAGATACCAAGCTCCAAGGGATGATGATGCATCTCTGCAGGCCCCTTATTGATGGGCCATCCACCAAGAAGAGGGGAGTTGTGACAAAGCAGGGGCAAGAAAAATCTGTGCTTTTTTGGTGCAGAAATGGAGACTTGCAGTATGACCAAGCCAGAGACTTAACAAATGCAGGAAAAAAGTTCCTTCTCTGATGCAAAATGATCAGTGTGGTGGTAGCAGATGAGGTGCACATTGAGGAGGTGATCCTTCCTGTCTCCTGAGCTCTGGTGAGACCACAGCTGGAGCACTGTGTCCAGTTCTGGGTTCTACAGTAAGAGACATACACGTAGTGCAGTGAGTACTACAAAAGGTAACCAAAACCAAAGCGTCTTCTTGCATAAGAGATGCTCCTTTACAGACGGTAAAGGAGCATCTCTTATGCAAGAAGAAGCTGAGAAAGCTGAGACTTTTCAGTTTGGAGGAGGGAATGCTTGAGAAGGGAATCTTATATCAGTGTGTATAAATATCTTATTGGATGGAGGCAGACTCTTCTCAGTCATGTCCAGAGACAGGACAAGAGGCAATGAGCACATAGCAAACACAAAAGAAACCCAACAGCTTTTCAGTGTGCAAGAATCCAAACAGTGAAATAGATTGCTCTGAGAGGTTGAGTAGTCTCCATCCCTGGAGATGTTCCACATTCAACTGCATGCAGACCTGAGCAAGCTGCTGCTGTAGGTGTCTACTCTGAGCAGAGAGGGTTGTACTAGACATCTCCAGAGGACCAGACTGGTTTTTTGAGCAGTTACTGTTTCTGAGATCTAGTGATCCCAGACTTTCAGAAGGCTGCAAATCATCAATCACAATGCCATGATATTTGCGACCATTTGGCTGCACCACCAAGCCAGGAGAGGTGTAAAAGAACCACAGGCAATACTTTTTGGTGACACAAGAATGGAAGATGACCCATGAAACACCCACATTACTGTCAGTCTGGTGAAAAGGCTTCGGGAGCTCAGCCCTCAATAGCTTAATGTTGGAAGAACTAATAAAGCATCAGGCATTTAAAAAATTGCACCTGTAGTCAAGGCACTCATGATATGCATGATTCTTATGTTTATTCTGGCATGGAAATGTATAATACTTTCTCTTTAGAAGTAAGATTGGCTAATAAACTAAATAGCTGCAGATATGTGTAAATGGAAACAAATCTTCTCTTTGTAAAAAATGCAGCTCTAGATTATAATTAGAAACTAATAAGTAATTTTCTTCTAATTTTAAAAGCATATAAAACATAGATAAAATAAAATGAAGCTTAAAATTATTCTTGTGGTTTCAGTTGAGCCAACAGAGGAAGTGTCAGAAAATACATGTAGCAGGTCCAATGAAATTAAGAAAAAAATGCATGTAACACAGAGAGAGTGGAAATCTTTATTACAATTTCACAGATCTTGTATGTTACAGATGGAGGTATTTTCTAGCCTTAAGGATTCTATGATTCTATGATAATGCACAAACTATTACCAGAAATTAACATAAGTAATTTTAATTAAAAGAGACAATTTTTTTCAGAAGTGCTACTTTTGAAAAGACATGCTTCCCAGAATGAGATTGAACAGGTAAATGTGGAAAATTGCACAAAAATTATCTAACTTTAGGATATACACAGTGGAATGGGCTGCAAAAAAAATCTTTTGATAGTCATTTTTCTCATTCCTGTGAACTGCTCTTTTAGGATCCATTTAGTAATTAATTGCTGTCCTCACTAGATGCTAATATTGCAACAGAAATCTATGGAATAAATTGTGCCAGTGCAAATGAGGCAGTGATTGGCAGGCCTTTCTTAATTATGGCAGTAGGTTTAGCACTTGTGTTAATCTGAAATTCATTAACATGTCTCCAGATACCACTAGTTAAATCCAGTTTGCCAACAGGCAGAGTCAGCTCTGAAATTAGTGCTTCAGAAAACCTTGTTTATTGCCTGATGTCCTCTGAAAAAAAAATCACTGAGGTCAGGTTTCCTGACATATTGTTTGACTGGATTCCCAAAATAATTCCATTATATTCTCAAGAGGCAATTTTGACACACAAAACCTAGAATGAGGTTTGTGCCAAAATCACTTATCTACAAGTAAATCTCTTATTTCTTCAAACGATTCTTAATTCCTCCTTTTATACTTTATTGATGTGGTTTTTCAGGCTATATTTTCATGATCAATAGTTATTCTACCCATACAGAAATCTCTGTAGACGAAACAGACAAAAATGCAAATAAGGATAAAAGCTACATAAATTTTTCAGAAATGGATCATGCCAAAAATCCTGGTCTCTTCCTTTGACAGACATTATTTACTTATTTACAAGGAAAGCCTGACAGATACAATCTCTTTGGATTTCACAAATGTATTCCATAGGAGATGACTGATTAAAATTGAACAGGTGGGGATCAGAAGCCGGACTGTAAAGTGGATCAAAAAGGAGATCAAACGGGTTTTGCTGAAAGTGTCCTGGTATTGGTAGGTTCCCTGTGCAATCCTTCAGAGTCTATTTTGGAAAATTTTAGTGTTTTCACCAGTGACTATGCCCTCAAGGGGCAAAAAAAAATGTCCTTTTGGAATATATATGCACTAAAGAAATGCAACAATAGCATGAATATAGATGGGATACCCTGGTAACATGGAATGAGATTAAACAACATATGGCAGAATTTGGGTAATCTTAGGGACTGAGGCAGTAAAAATAAGATTATATGTGTATCCTGAGGCATTTACAGGCTAATAACAGGAACTTTGCTAAGAGTACAGAGTGCTGGTGTTTCTAGAAACAAGAGAAGAGAAAATGTGTAACAGTTCAGGTAAGTCTCACACTAGAGAGAGTCCTGCCTTCCTCTTCAGTCTCTCTCTTCAGGAAAATTAGGGATTTATAATCTATCTTTGTAATGTCATAAAATTATTTTTATCTCTAATATAATTACATTGGGATTCACTATGTTATGCAAACTTTTCTCCAGTCTTATTGTATTGACCTTCCTTATTAGAATGCCAGAGCACTAAATCTTGCAATGATTTTATATAGATCTCCTCAGATCCCTGAGTAGGCCATCGTATAACGCCGTGAAAGACAACCAACTGTCATTCAACATTTTAATTAATCTCTTCTAAATCTAGCATCCAGCTTTCTGTACACATCTTCATTCTTATTTCTTTTTCACTCGTACATCAAATGATTTTACATATATTTCTTAGAATATGCTGCATTTTTTCTTCAAAATGCTTGATCATTTTGCACTGTGTGGACAGATGCTGTAAAGATGGAAAGGGTGAATGCTACAGAACAATGAATTATATAATTTATTTTCCCGTCTCATTTCTTTAGCCATGGTTATCAAAGTTCCTAGTTTCTAAGCAGACTGTTGACAAATGACAACTGAGAAATAACATTATCTCTTTGAGCTCCTCAGAGCCTCCAGAATTAAACAGAAGACTCCTCTACTACTCTTGGTCCTTTTCCCCAGGTAACTTCTCCAGTTTGCTTAAGTTCCAAATAATAAATAATAGAGCTTTGTAAGTACTGTAGCTTGCTCCCAAGCATTTCTTTTTTGTTTGTTTAATGTTCAGTTCCCCAGCTTTGTCAACCCCTGTCACTTGCTGTCAGAATTACTTCTCTAAGTGTATTACAGATACACAAATGTCTGCATTTCCGTCTTTTTATCCACCAATTCTTCCTACCAGTTTTGGTAGGCTTTTAATAACCAATTCTATTTTTCCTAAACCGTTTTTCATCTTCTTTTTCCTTTGTAAACTTTGCAAATAGCAGATTATTTTCAGTTTTAAAGGTGTTTTCATACTGGTATAATTTAAAACTTTGTTTCACAAGATGCCTTTAAACAGTCTTATTTAAGATTAATAATTTTGTCTGTAAGGAAGTTTTAGCATTTAGTTATGTCTTAATTAGTCTATACAATCTCTGTGCATGCACAAAAGAATTCCATGTGGATTGCTTTTCCTTTGATCGCTTTTAAAGCAGGCATAAATAATAGTCTAATTTTATTAATATATAATTTATGGTTATTATTATTGCATTTGTTATTGATCATTAGATTAATATCTCTCTGCAAAGTAGTGTTATGATACAACTTTTGCACATATTCTAAGCTCCTGCCATTTTTTTTAATTTGGTAGACATTTTTCAGGTGATTTACAATAAAAACTCACCACTTTATTCCTAGCTTCTATCCTTCAGCCCATTTTTTCTCCAAAAAAAACCAGAATAATATTGCAGTCCTCTGACTTGTTTTTGGAAATAGATAACTAAAACTCACAGAGTTTTATAGATTTTCTCTGTTGTCATTGGAGGCATCTATACAGAGCAATTCATCTGGCATATTTTAGAGAATTAAATGATGAGGCAAACCATGCCCCACTAAATGACTTTCTCACCATTCACTCTAAAAGCTCTGTAATCAACTAGTTCATGTGTAGACAGCTGCACTCATCACATCTAATGTGAAACAAATTGAATTCTATTCCTACACTGTTTGGCTATTTGAATAGCTAAAGTCTCTATGCTCCTGTATGATTCCATTTCTATACTTGTCCCTTCTTCCATGCTATCTAGTTGCATGACACACACAAAATAAGGCAAACCAAATACATCATAGTAGTTTTGCTATGACCTTTCACAACACTAAGAAAAACTGCACCTTTTATCACCTACATCATCATGTGTCTGTACTGTTTCTGTTATGTCTCATAGAGAAAAACAAAAAAAAGCAATACCATATAAGCAGTCCTTGTCTCTAATCTATGTACTGTTCAATATTTGTAGTGTGTCAATCTGCTGAAGTTATAAGCTCTTCTGTTTTTCTGTGCCTAACCTTATTACTTTCCATTTTCTAGCAACAAATAATATGGTTCAGGCACCGGCTTTTGACTCTGTTCTATAGGAATCATGTTCATTTGTTCTCACCCTCAGTGCTTTTTCCACAGTCTTCTATTATTGTCAGGCTTCATCATCCTTCAACATTTCCCTACTCAGAAACCCTTTTGTTACATATCTGTCCAGCAATTCATACCAAGATGTGTGCTCATACCTATTTAATACTCCATTAGAAACCATTATCAAGTCAGGACCATGAAGATAAAAGATTTACATTTTCAGAATTTTCTTTTTCATTGATCTGGTTGTTATTGATTCTGACAAAGGGATCTCTGAAGGAGGACAAAGAAGCAATTGTATCAGTAGCAAGAAAGAAAATCTAAGAGAATTTATAGCCATCTTTGTATCTTTCGAAGTGGCAGAAGGACACACAAAATCAAGAAAATAAAGGTAGACAGATCTGTATTAATTTTTCATATATGATCCTTAATAAAAGATCTATGTATAATCTTGGAAGACACTGAACCCCATGAGAATTATTCCCTTTTTTGACCACTTCCCATTTAGCCGCTATACAGTGACATTTACAAGGTCTGTGTTATCACAGACTCCAAGGACTTCACAATCTGAAAATCATCTATATAAAACAGGATGGCATTTTTACAAGACAAGAAACAACAGGAAGGGCTGGGCTCCAGATGATGTTTTTAGTGACCAAGATCTGAGTTGAATTTAATTATCTAAGAACTGTCCATGTGGCACCAATTTGCATCTCTAAGTTAAAGAAGTACCAGCATTTACACTCCCCTTTTCACAGGCTCCTTAACCCAACCAGTGAGGCACAAGCTTCTTCTTCACCCACATTGCAGCTTGGGTCCAAGAGGGAGAGGCACACTTATTTTTTGCCTATTTCTCTGGTCTGAGTTGTCCCCTCTGGACAGAAATCAAGAGAAATGCAGCTACAAAGTCACAGGGATCCTGGATGCTGAGGGAGGCAGCTCAGCTCTGCTGTCTCAGCAGTACCTTGGCACAAGAGAGCCCTGCCCAAACACAACAGCCCTGCCAGTTGTGTCTATGTACCATGCAATAAGTCACTAAAGCACTATATCTAAACCACAGTTTGTCCCTTCATATTTACTGTGCAAATTGATGTACGCATTAAAAACTTGAATTAACAACTTGGGTTTAGGAACATCTGCTTGAACACTACTTTCTTTATTGTACACATTCCTCAGAATTTTCTAGGAAAATATGTTTCACTATACAAAGTTTAGAAGAACTCACTCATTAAAACAAGAAACTTATTAAAACCATGTGCATTTTATGCCCGGGTAAGAAAGAAACCTTGCCTGAGCACATTGTGCATAAACAATATCCCTTGCTGGTAAAAAATGGTGAAAGTGACAAACAGAAAAAATTATCAGTGTTTGAGCTGCAATTAGTCCATGCATAAAGGAGGATCAATACAACAATTTGTAACTATCAAAAGCTGGAGCCTTTAAAAGCCAGCTGGCTTGGCAGAAACCTTCCCGCAGTGGCTGTATGTCAATATAAGGATTATTTTCAAGCACCCTTAGTTGTTTTTCTCTAACATGATAAGCAGTGGACTCTAATATCCTGAGGCTTTCTCCTCAGATCTCTGGGTAGGACTTGGAAGAACCACACCAGAGACTGCACTAAATAAGCCTTTCAAGTTTGCACAGCCTGGCATGTTTTGAGGAGTCTTACTGCCCTGTAGCTGCATATCTTGCATGCAGATGATGACTTGAGGTTCCATATATCATTTTTGCTTTCCCTTAAAATGCATAATAATCATCCCAAAAAAGTGGGACACAGCTAACTGGCCACATTATGAGTTGTGACTTGATGCTACCTAGGGATATATTTATAAGCTGTGATTACGTGTGACACAGGAGCACTGCTGATACATTTTTGTCTCTCAAATCAGGATCATGCTGTGTTGGACCAAGTCCAGGGTAGTCCTCAGGGTAGCTGAAGAATTACACAGGAAAACCAAACATTGATCCAGCTAGAGTTCAGGGTGAGCAATAATGTATCTTCTGTGATTGTATCTGTTTCCTTGGCCTTACAGTCAAAAAAAAGAAAACTTAGGTCTCCATAAGATATAGAATTTTGCTTTTTTTCCCTCATATTAAAGAGTTTGATGAGTATATGTATGGCAAACCTTGAGAAAAAAAGTAATTCTGAGCAGGCAACAAATGGGTGATATATAGCTACCTCCTTTCCACCAAGTCTGTACAAACTCTATCCTCTGCCTGCCACAAGTAAGCACAAACTCCCTTGTCTTTCCACTGAAAAACATACAGCTCCCAGGGAAACATTCATTTAGTGAATGTCAAGGACTATCTCTTACTGTGTGTCTTAGGGTGATTGGTATGATCCTTGTATCCCCAGTTGTCTGTTTTGCTTATGCTAGATACTGAGTTTCATGCTTTTAAGATTGGATTGGAGAGCAAAAAGGTGGAGAAGGAAAAGCAGTGGAATATTTTCGCAGCTGTATTCAAAAACAGAGATAAGAGCTTCAGCTCTCTCTCGGTGCGTGTTATCTGCAGCACAGACAGCGGGAGGGAGCTCTCCTTTGCTTTTAGTTAGTTTTTTTAGCTAGCTGAGACAGAGGAGTTTCCCAGACTGTGGCTTTTCTTCTTCTTGGAACTGATTGTCCCTGCTCTGGACTGAAAACCCAGAAAAACACTGGGAGCTCGCCTGTGGCACACCGGGGCCAGGACGCGGCATTTACAGCACAGGAGGGATTGATAAGAGATGGAGTGAGCCGAGCCACAGCTCACAAAAAGGACTCTCTCTGAATTTGCCATCTCTTCAGAACAATGAGAAGTTCCATTGTTTAATATTATTAATTTTCTCATATTTGTGAATACTTTTTTTGCTTAATAAACAGTTTTTTCCACTTCTCTCACAGGAGATTTACCTCCCAGACTGGTTGGGGGAGGGGCTGCTTGAATCTGCTTTCTAGAGGTACCCCTTTGAAAGTTCCCTCCCTAAATTTGCCCTAAACCAAAACAAATACACTTCTACTCTTGCAAATAAACATATGTGGCAGAGAGCACATCTATAATCTCAAGATATTTTGTATTCCTTAGACAGCTCAGGTAACCACACTGTTATTAGAATGCTTTCCAAGCTATTAGGAACTATCTCCCGGTATACAGCAAGTGCAACATCCAAACTCAAAGCTGCATCTAAGTGACTAGATGATACACAATAAAAAATAAGTAATTTTAAATGCTAATTTTTTCTATCTGTTTGCTTGCCAGTTGTCCTGGATCTTGGGTTTTCTTATCTTTTTAAGAATCCTTTAGAGCTTGTTAAGTGGTGACTTTTCTATAGCTGCTGTCCAGTATGGTTGACAAACACTGGTATTCCAGACCCAATAAAATAAACACTAAATTTTCTATCAAATATAGTATGGCTGAAACTTTATAAACCTAGTGTTGATAAACATAGTATTTCTGAGATTTTCTGGTTAGAATATAGACTTTTTCCTTTTTTCAACTAAACAATGAATGGATAAAATTTAATATCTACTTTTCAAGAAATATTTGTGCAAACTGATGATGTTGCTCCATTTCAGAATGTAAAATAAAAAGGGTGAGTCAATTCAATTCCATTAAACACTCACGATCTCACAGCATTCAGATTGGCTCATTGGGTTTTAATTCTTCCAAGCACCGGAAACTTGTGAACAGTAGTAACTAGAATCAATTTCTGTCTGCTGTGATATTTGAATGTGATTGTGCTTGTAGGACAAGATCACAGATTAAAGATAAAATTATTGTAGTCATCCCCTAAGAACATTTTTCCTTGATTAATTTAACCTGAATAGATAAATTTTCTACTTCTTTATTATTTGTGATATTGGTAAATTCTAGTCACAAATGTCTTGAGCAACTCTGAATCCTTATTCTCTTTAAGTTAAAACATGTGGGGAAATGTTTCAAGGAGATATGCAGTTAGCATATACTTAGAATTGCAAATACAAAAGAGTACTGCAGGAACAGATATAACATTTTGGGTCCAATCTCTTCAACATAAAACATAACATGCTATGTGGCCAAAATTATTGGATACCTTAATCCTCAGAAATACTTCCTCTGCTGGGTTAGAGAAGCTTCTAAGATACACTGTCTTCCACATACTTAATATTTCATACTATTAGATATGCTTTAACCAGTCATTGAGAAAACCTCTGACTTGCAGCTGACTGCAGAAAACACAGAAGCAGATGAGTGTCTATGGTGCCTAAATGCAAATGAACAGGTTCTCTCTGGTAGCCTTGAGTGGTACCAGCCCTCCCCAGTTATAAGAAGAACAAGACACTTACATTGGAATTCACCAGCTGCTGAATCAGGGAAACTAATTGGCCTGTAAGGGATGAACTGAATCCTATTTCTTTCCTCTTGAATACCTTGCTTAGTTTCCTTGGATTCTCCCTGGTTTTGTTAAAGGTCACATCTGGTAACAGGGTCTAACACAACTAACTTGCTCTTGAATTCAATATTCCTTTGATTATATACCTGAACTTGGTTGATTACTGCTGAGTACATTTCCCTAGAGCAGGAAAACTAAACAGTGCCATCTGATGATGCCAGTAATGTCTGTAAACTACAAAATTATTCTCTCTTCTCTGTAATTCCTATGCTACAGTACTTAGCCTACATTATTTCACTGCCATTCCTTTCAACATAAAGAAATTTTTATTTTTCTCTTTATATTAGAACGTAAGATTTATCAAGATAATTTCACTGACAGTGACCCTATGAAAGGATTACTCTATTTTTTCAAGTTTGTCACTTATAGGCCATTACTAGATATAGATAGATCATTTTTTACATAAATGATTTATAAATGCTGCTTATTTATACTATCAAATTCCTTTAACAAAATGTTTTTCCCTTTTTTCTTCTATATTCTCTCTTATGTGTCTTATTTCATTTTTAAGTAAATGTTGTAAGAAAATAAAAAGGCTCATATTATTCAGTTACAGAGGTATTAAAACTAATCCATTTCCCCTCACATCTGTCCTGATGACCTGCAGAACAGTTGTATTACCAAGCAGCTCATAAATCAACAAGTGGGGAAAAGTAGAAATTTGTACAAATATTCTCATTTGATTTGTTAGATTTAAGAGGAGATTTTAAATTTAAACCTTCAAGTTAGGAAGCTTTCCAAGGTATTGTTTTCCTCAAAACATGTGTCAGGCCTTCTTCCTGTTAACAAATGTAAGGCTATCTGAAGGATTTAAAAATGCTACAGAACTGAAACTGTGATGTTATCTTTCTGGATATCCGTACCTATCAGGAGATGCAAATCAATTTTCATTGAGTAATGAGAGTAAATCCTTTATCACCATCAAACATATTAATTATTAAAATACCTTATGAATTAGACCTTCTTTCTCAAAACAGAATTGACCTCAGTCAAGTTCTGCTTCATGAATTTTGTATGTGGAGCATATATATTGCTCAATTAATCAGTACTTAAGATCTGTACATAAGCAAAAGCACAGCTATAAATTGCACTTGCTTTTAGGTTCTACATTCTAATTTCACACCAATAATTTTCTTAATCACTGATTTTAATCACATGGATTTGATGGTGTACCTCAGAATCACAGCAGCTCCAAGCTCTGCTTGCTGAGCCTGCTTACATTATGGCCGTACATTACTTAAATCCATTAAAAGTGATTCAGATCACTCTGCAATTTTAGTTTCTTGTACAGCCACCTGGATTAATTCCATTAAAATAATTAGCATGCCAAAGCAGAATTTATTTGAAATCATTCCCCATTAATTCCCAATAATAAGTTAACACTGGTAACAACTCTTTAATTTATTTAACATAAAGGCTTGGGAAATTGGACATCAGGATTCTTTGTTACTAGTGGTGTGCCCTAATTCCCCAATGCATTTGCAAACCAAGTCAGACACCTGACTTTCACTTTTCACACTGTGAAACTATGACAAGTACATGAAAAGTACATGAAAAGAATTTTGAATTTAATTTTATGAATTCAGGTAGATGTTTATTTAAGCTTTAGCCATATTTTCAAACATTTCTCTGTACCACCAAGATTTCTAAAAAAATTACATAGATTTCATAAAAAAATATGACATGTGATGTAGGTATGAGAGAAAAAACATCACAGATTTTAATAAAACTCCAGCAGACATTCCCCCTGCCACTCCCACTTCTGCAACTGAAAAACTGTATCAATTTTTTTAACACAGTACAGGTTAGTGAAACTAGATTTGCTACCACCCTGAGTCCTAGCAAGGTCAGCAGAGTTCTGCCCTTCCCAACTCACTGTTAATCTTATTTATCCATATCTGATCTACTCATCTGCTATTATCTCACATTATGCTTAGATAGTTTTTCGACCCTATCAGAATACGATACCAGTGGCATCCTATGATCCTAAGTGTTTCTGACAGTAAAAAGTTCTAAATTATGAGCTGCCTATAAGAACTCATAACTTGCAAAAAAATGCAAGACGTGCCCAATTTAAACTATTTTTAAAAGGGTTTTTTTTCTCCATGGGTAGTTGTAGACTTGAGAGGAGGAATTTTAAAGACCTGAGTGAGGAGCATAGCACCAGTACATTTTAAGGGGGACTTTTAGTTCTATTGTGCTTAATGCCTCAAAAAACGTCAAAACTTATCAGCCTGAAAGTGCACCATTTTAAAGCTTCTGTTTTAATGATAAATAATGATTTGAGAATGCAAATTTTGTACTCAGTGAAAGAATAGAGAGGTGTCAGCTTTCTTGAAGAAAACATTTAAAACAGTCTGAGCTGAATATTAAGTCAAGAGAGTTTTGCATAGATTGATGTCTTAGCAACTTCAAAAGATAGCAGAAGATTAATTTTGTAAACGGCTGATTCCACAATAATGATTCTCTAGAGGGTTCAAAATTCTTTATGAAAAATCTCATTCTTCTGGGGTTTCTTTAAATGTTCTGTATAGATGCTATCTTCTCAGAAAAAAAAATATATTACAATGTAGAATGATCACTAATTTTTATTTTAGTCGACACCTTATTTTGAATTAGCCTGCTAGCTTCTGTTCTTTTATTCTCATTCTCTGGCATTATTCTACCCTTTCAGGATTAATTTTTTTGATATTCCCTTTTTAAACGGGGTTAATGCTGCAGTGTGTCTCTGTGTGTTCAGCCAAAATTAATCTTTCCTCAAAGGCATTAAATTAACATATCTAAAAAAAAAATAACAGCAAGGCTTTCTCATCCACTCAGACTATGAAATTAGTTTTGGAAAAATAAAGTAAAACATTGTAAAGCAGGGTTAGGTGATAATATTTTTCTTTCTTTCAAGTCCAGATAATGTTATAGAATCATGGCACGACTGAGGTGGGCAGGGGGCTATGGAAATCACCTAGTTCAACCCCTCTTCTTAGAGCAGACTCAGCTACAGGAGGCTGCCTGTGTCCAGCCAGGTTTTGAGTGTCTCCAAGGATGGAGATTCCACAACTTTTTTTAAGCAGCCTGTTCCAGTGTTATTGTAGATTTGTCACAAAATCTGAGAAAGCAAGATAGTTGCTGTACTTTGTCCAGAGAAGACCAAAGAAAAGATTGCACGCTTAGAATATCTTTCAAGTCTTTTCTTCACCAGGAGAGGGAAGTTATGTTGCAGTGACCTCCTGAAGAAGCAGACAACATTTACCTAAGCACTGATGGCAGAGGGGAGTCAGTGCTTCCACCTATCCTCTGCTCCATTCTCTATTATCCCTGCTTGCATAAAAAAAAATCAAATTACCAAGTGTCCCTATTTCTCCCCAGGAAAAACAACCCACCAAGGTAAATAAGATGTCTCTTTTCAAGTATGTGAGTAGAGGTCAAGTGCTGCCCTCACCTTTATAAGTTTAAAATTCGTATTGTTATGTCTGTAAATACAATTTGTTGTAGAGTTACATATATTCCTAAAAGTTCTAAATTGTGTAAATGTAAATATAAATACAAATATATGACTAAACATAGGCAAAAAACCACTACCCCACACTGCCTGTAAAGAGAGAGCTTGAGAGGAGAGAAAAACACACACAAGAGAGGTGGTGGGAAGAAACAGAGTTTTATTCTCATCCAAGAAATAGCACTGTATCCATGCTGTAATTCTTTGCTTGGAAGGAAGCAAAAAGATAAGTCTTTTTCTTAAAATCAAAACAAAACCATCTTTGAAACACTTCCATCTACTGCAAATGCATGTTCAAGTCCTGTTCCTGTTAACTGATGAGCACTTATGCTGAATTCAACAGAGCACTTCTCATGAAGCACTCAGCACATGCCAGAGTAAAAACTCTTATAAAACACCTGCTTGTTTTGTAGACAGAATAATGAAGTTAAATAGAATAAGAACACTAGAGTAATGTGATGGGAGAACATATTGAATCATGCCACTTACAATTACACTATTGTGCATCACCATTTATAAATCTAATTAACAGAAAAACTCTTCTCTTTATAAAACTTTAAATACAAAACGCCAGTTTTGCATAAAGATCTCATTTGGATACAAAGAGTGATAGGAAAAATCTTTCCAATGTGGCAACTTATTAAAATAAGAACATCTTAAATTATAATATTCACTTTTTGCCTGGGAAAAAGAAAGATAAATAGAACCATGAAACTTTCAAATGTTGATCAAAGAATATATTCATTGACCAAAGAAACAGATAGGCTGGTTATGGTCTACTAAAAGTAACTATCAAGAACCCATGATACTAAGTATGCCATATCTCAGAACATTGCTTTTCTATTTTCATTTGAAAACACTCTAGATATACACAGTAATAAGCTGTACTAGTTACATGTTAGAACTTTCTTTTCCTGCTAAATTAAATTAATTTTAAAATGCTCATTATAAATGAAAATTAATTCAGTCCAGAGACCATTCTTTCCTAGCTCTCCTGTAAAAAACACAGGCACAGTAAAACAGGAATCTACAGTTAGCAGCAACTCACATCTTGTGTACTAATAAATTTCTTTATTTCTATTACAAATCAAGTTCTATCCCATTTAAAATAATTATGAACTATGAGATTTTCTGCATTTAGCATACAAGTGAAAGAATATCTAAGCAGAAACAAATGTCTTATCAATCACATCAGTTCAATGTGCACTGGTGGTTATGGTCACCCTTCAGTCATGAAGGCGTCATGGAATATTACATAGATGAATCCTTCAGGGGAGCAAATCTTCATAATTTGTAAATTAAAATAAACTAAGTAAACAAAAAATAAATGCTCTTCAAAGAGATTTCTTACAATCAAAAGCAAATCAGTTACTCCAATAAACAGAAAAATATGTGTTTTCTCACCCTTGCAAATACCCTCCATGAGAGAGAGAGAGCTTCTTCATAATACAGATCACACTTTGAGGTGAAAACCACCAAGTTGAATGTGTCAGCATATTAACTGGAGTTGAACCTACTCACTACTACATGAGTGAAGAGGGATATACCCAACTGAGGTGAGAAGTTGGTTTAATATGCATAAGGGTAGGATCATCTGGAGAAATTAATATTGAAGAAAAGGAAAAAACTGCCTGTCTCAAAAATGCCAGTTACTTATTGACATTACTGTTTTTTTTTATTTTACTGTGAATATGATTATATATTGTAATTGACTACTCAGAGAGAATTTTGGAGGATTTTCTACCCCTGTAGCTATTTGAAACTTGGTTGGGCATGGTCCTAAATAACCTGATTATGCTGATCCTGAACTAGGCAGAGGGTTAGAGTAGGTGGAGGTCCTTGACAGCTTCAGATGGCCTGTAATCTTCTGTTTGCTAGGGTAGAAAAATGGTATCATGAATGGCTAAGAAAGCCAGGGTTTTCCTTTCAGTTATTAGTTAATTTTTAATATAAGACATTATTACTGATTGAGGCTAGGATGCACATCAAAACTGACACACAGCATTTCTGTTTACTCCCACCACAGGAAGTCTTGTAACCTATGTACAATATTCATCTCTGCCAGACACAGCAGTAGTGCTGCCCTGAAGAACAGGAATTGTGGATTAATAGGAAAAGGCAAAGTGTTTAAAACCATCTTCTTCTTATGTCTCTGAATGCATGATTAAGAAAATAAAATGATTGGGCATATAACACACCCAAAAAATTGGTACGTTATGTGGACTAGCCTAGTAGAGGGAATATTAAACATATCCCATGGGGCAGGAAGTTAACCTCAAATAAATGTTTCTTTTTCTTCCTTGATTTTTTTCCCCTCTCTTTCAGTAAATCACTGTTTCAAAATCAAATACATTTTCCTTAGTGTCCAGAATGCTTTCATCTCTGTCTATTGCCATACTTAGAGTCAGCAACAGAAATTGTGACAAGTATTGATGAAATATAATTATCTAGGGAGTGGAAGCTTTCATATAAAAATGTACATCTTATCTTATTATGCTAAACTTTAATGCTCACCAAATGAAAACAGATCACTTTGTGCTTTAACAACACAGAGCCAGAAAAACATCTACTGGAAATGTAGGTAATTATCACTGCAAACCTTACAATATGCTGCCTACCTTTGTCATCATCACAATATTTTCCATTTTCCAGCAACATACCATGTTCCAGGTGTTCTTTAAAATCACTAAAGAATCATTTAGACTTTTAACTTTATAGTCCTGGAGGCAGGGATTCCCTTTTCATGAAAATTGCATAGGAAGAAAAAACTGTGAACTATAGCCAACATTTGTATCAACCAAGTGGTCTGGTGTATTACCTAAAGCAAAAAAACTTCCACTCAGAAGTTAAATTCAAAATGACCTTGTGCTTTTTTCAAAAGTGCTTGCAGCTGAGGTCATTGGAACAAATTGTGATAGAGAGTGCTTCTCTCTGCATAGTAAGAAGGCTTGTGTAGCACATGAATTACCACCAAGTAAGGAAAAAAAATCCCAACCAAAACAGAACAAAGTACATAATTCCATTTCTTTGTAAAATAATGGCAAATATTTTCTATAGTAATTATGACTTCTAATGAAACAATTTAGAGTTTTGGCAACTTTATTTTGCCATCATGTGCTACACTTTTCAAACCTACATTCATTAATTAATCCTATTTGCTATTGGCCTCTACTGTTAACAGCATAAGCACCTGTAACAACATTTCCCCAGCAGGCAGATCCTTGCTCCACAGATTGTTATGTAGTGTTGTTTAAAAATATATATATTGTAGCTGTGTTAAAGCTCATTAAATTACTGAGTCAAAAACAATGAAATGGAAAATAAGTTGGAACTGCTAGTGAGTGTTTTAATTGAAATTCAAATATGTAAATTGAAAGTAATTTCTATGTAATATTTAATATGTAATTTAATATGTATTCAAAAGTAATTTTGCTTATGTAGTAAATTATTAATTCATTTTAGAAGGATATTTTCAAAAGGGTATTTTTTAAAATTCTTTCTCTTGCAAACACATAAGCAACCACTGTCAAATGATTTTTACTCTGTCAGTAAGATTGAACGAGTCCTCAATTTGTTTCCATAATAGCAGCTTTTCACTGGAATATTTTGATCGACAGATTCATATTTTTAACATCTGCCTCTTTTGGGAGCAGCTTAATGTTAGGATGAAAAATGTTAAGATGAAAAATACACTGGAGGTTTCAGAGCAGGTGGAAAAACTCACAGTTCTGATTAAATGAGAACTGCTTCTAATCCTGTTTTTCACTCTGCCTTAAAGTATCCTATATAAAGAATAAAACCTCACTTGTCACTCATGGAACATTTAAAGAAGAGAGGGGAAAAAAAGGAGTACATGTAACTTACCATTAAAATTGACTGCCCGGATGTAGCTAAGCAGTTCTTTACCATCAGTTGTGCTCATCCTTGGGCACAGACCAATATACCCAGGACAGAGATCTTTATGCATGTTGTGCAGGGCATAGGCCATGGAATATACTGCATCAATGACAAACTGAACTTTTCCTTCTTGCTCATAGGCTGAATCTCTCGCAATTCTTTCTAAGCCTGTGGAAGAAAGAGAAAGAGTTTACTTCTGTTGGTGTGTGCACAAGTGTGTACCTGCATGAGCACTTGCATGCAAAAATTCACACTGGAATGTAAATAATTACAGCTGGATTGACAGGTAAAGTTGGGATTTGTCTATCCATCATCTAAATAAACAAGACAAGGAAAAATATGGCCATCTGGTTGTGCCTCTAATCATTGTACACTCTGCCAGGTATGTAAACAGTATGTTGATTTCCAGGCTAGGAAAGAGGACAGAACATTTCATTACAAGAAAAAGATGCATAGATATACGTATTTCTACAACCCAGTAGAAAAATTCTCTTTCCATCTTATTGATTTTCATTCAAGAGTTGTTTATTGTTGTTTATAGGACAGTTCTAGAGCAGCCTGCCATTCTGTTTCAGATAAATTTAAAGCTACCTTGATTTTTATCCCTGTCTATTGTTTGATAAACATTATTTAAACATCTCAGGGAAAAAAGCTGAATGCTTGCCAAGTGATGTGACCATCTGCCTCCGTAGTGAAAACTGCTTATTCTATGACATTTTCCTGTATTTACTAGTGAATTATGCTTCAAGTTGAGAACCATGTACTCTTTGCTGTTTCCTACAGGGACATTTATCCTTTAGAGGGAGTACAGAGCAAATCAATACATCACATAATTTTTATTCTGCAGGATTGCTCAAATTCATCATCTATGTCCAAGTACAAGGGAAGTTTTATGTTAATAGGTGATATTACTAAGTGGAATTGTTAAATAGAAAGATCAGAAAAATTATATTTTAGGTAAAGAATCAACATGAAATCCCATGTCCTATATAGAAATTCAGATGCTGAATTTCAAATCTTCATTTTCCATGGAAAAAGTGATTGGCAAATATTGATGTGAAATTTGCCCTGCTGAAATCTACTGTGAAATTCCTCTTGCCTCAGTGAACATAACAGACACCTAGGTTATCTACCAGGTTATCAACTCATTCAATTGGCAAATAATCCAATCAAGATCATATAAAAATGAGACAAAAATTTATGCATATTTTTAAGAAAAAATTTAATTCTCGATCTTCTTTTTTATTGTTTCTTTTTATATCTAAACACAGGATTTTATCATTTCAAGGTATCAATTTTGCTGAGTCCAAATTTATAAAAGTACACTGTTTGCCTGAAAATATACTGGACACAAGATCTTTTTTTAGACAAATTATGCAAGCCCATATGATAAGGGAAAAAAGCCAGGGAGCATACTCAGAAACCTTTCTTCTCTTTGTCTGCTGCACTTCAGTACCGCCATCTTGCACTACAGTAATAACATATGAACAAATCTGTAATCTGACAAGCAGTAGTGGTTTGTGCTTTAAACACCCCTGAGCACTGGAAGCGATAGATATAGCCTTGAAAAATGGTGTGCTGTTATTCTCCTCAGGGATTAGTTAAAAAAAATAAAATCACTACTTCTTGAAAAGCTAAAAACCATTTGAAGAGGAAGGCAGAGATAATTTTTGTGATTTGTACAAGTAGCTTTACAGACACTTTTTAAGAAATGCTCTCTAATGAATGACAAATAATTAATGAATAATGCAACTGTACTGCAAATAAATAAATAAACAGGAAAAATCTTTTCTCAAACATGCTGAAAATTACACAATTAGTTGCAGTGCATTGCCCAGACATAAAAGAAGACATGAAGGATGGATAACATGAAGCTTAATTAGTTTACAAATTTACTGACTTATTTCATTTGGGAACTACCTTCCAACAGCAAATGATGGGTAGAGCTCATGCTCTCCCCTTTAATTGCTCCTGCCTTGTTAAGGACTCTGGGACAAAAGAAGGACAGAGTTTACAGAACTGCTGCAGGCACAGAGCAGTCAGTAACCTGGATGCACTCCCGGAGCTTCCACATTCTCTAAACAGGATGGTCAGGACAGGAGTTAAAAGGAGATCCACTTTTATTGCCAACATAAATATAATTCCCATCACATAAATGGAAATATGTGTATGCTGAGGGGTGGGGAGCTGGTGAAAAACAGCGAAAATATTTTCTGTAATAAATTCTAAGTCATAAAACACTAAATGTTGCAAGCACTTAAGAAAGTATATTTTACTAAATGATACAGATTTTAAAAGGGGAAAAAAATATTCTTTCCTATGTTATACTGTAGTTAAATACACATAAAACATTTTTGCATAAATTTCTTCTATAGCATAAGATTTTACCTTCACTCTTCACAGATATGCTACAATAAATTAATTTATCACATAAATTACAGAGGAAAAAACTCATTTATTGGGACTGAATATGTTTCTATACATACCAAGTGATAAGGACAGATCACAGAATTACAATATTTAAATCAGTCAAACCCAGAAGGCAATAGACAAGAGAAATCTCTGCATTTTGCATAACTAAAAATCACAGCAAAAAAAAAAGCTCTTTCTTCTTTTCTTTTCATTTTCTCTTTTTTGAATTCTCTAACATCAAAACTAACAATTTATAAGGGTGACAAGAACTCATCAACTTAAATTACACTTCACTGCTCTAAATAGATGCTAATGTATAGCAACAAAATGATGCATATTGTCTAAACCATAAATATGGTCAGCTCCTACAGATATAATATTACTTGATTGGAAAACATGATTATAATTTTTCTTCAGACTTGTATGCCAAGTAATAATTGGTTCATTTATAGATCGACTCTCAGCTCTACAAGGCATGTTTCTACACACATTGATGACTTGAAGGAACATAAAAAATTGTACTTCATAAAATAAATGTTTTAATGCTTCCTTAATGATCACTTCAGTTTCTTATACTACAGTTTCTCCTCTGGAAAATTGCTTAAGCTGTGTCAAAAAGAGTGAGAAGGTACTCCCAGTTCTCAAACCTGCAGATGGCAGACCCATAGTCTGACAGTGTGCCAAGAACTGAGACAAGAACTGAGCTCACCAGTTCCTGACCATCTCTTCCTGATCTCCAAAACAACAGAAATCCAGGGAAATGAGCCATGGTGTTTTCCAGCAGGTGTCCCAATCCAGCTGTTGAAAAGTGCAGACCTGACATCAGCAGGATGTCAAGACTCTCCAACCAATGAAGAAAGTGTGTAGACATAAGTACTAGCACCATCATCTTGGGCTTGAGAAGATCTAGGAGAGCAATGACACTAGTCCAGGAAATGTCAGCTGTTCCTGGATCAATCCATTGGAAAACTCTTCTAGGAATACTAAAGCAAGCCAAAGGCTTGCTCTCACTAAGCCTGTAAATGTGAAAGAGTTGCTACAGGTATTCTTGCAGCTCCTGAGCAAGAGTGACAAGCTGGAGGTACTGCCTCCATACCCACACATCATATCCCCCTTTCATCCTGTATTTCATATGCTGCAGGAATAAATGTGTATCTGCTCAGCATGGTGTAACTCAGCTATTGCATGGGGAAGATAAGGAGCATAACAGTAGGAAGGTGAGACATGGATTAAGTGGGTAGGGATGTGACTGGGTCTACTAGTCTGAGGGGGAAGAAGGTGAAGCAGGTGGTATTGTCAATTCCATGGGCATGAATTGGAAATCAAGAGATTTTAGGGAACATAATCAAGATAAATTAGGCCTTTACAACAATAAATTAAAATGTACCTCCATTAAAAATTTAAGATCATGCAGTAAGTAAATAAAGATTAACGTAAGGTAACTGAGGCAATGAATTCTTACATGGGTGATGATATCACCTATAAGAGAGGAACAATTATCTTAAACAATCAAAACTTAATCTACTGATCTCACCAGAAGGGCAATAATCTGGTGGGATAAATGTTGCATAATTCATCCAAGTTTTAGAAAACTTATTCTTAATGACAATCTTAAAGCACATGTTGAAATAATTTCTGCACACATATAAGTCCATGACAATAGGAAAACTTCAAAGCAAAGTTCCTAGTAATTTTTCTCTTAAGAACATAAAAAATTCCAAATAAAGCAAATGGATATACCTGTCTTGTAACTTGTGACATAGAGGGAAATTATTACCTTTTATTTAACTGCCCCATTTCTGAAAATCACTAGTTCTCCTAACATTTCAGAGCAATCCCATTCCTTCTGTCTCACAAATCTGTTTCCATTTAGTATTATTGAAAGCAATTGGTGTAAATGCAGCCTACATTGTCTCTTCTGATTATTTTGATATTTTTTACATTCCATCCCATATATCTAGTAAAAATCTTAACTTATCTTACTTGAAAACAAAAACCTGAAGTCAAGGATACAACAGCTGGTTAGAGCTTCAAATTGAAGCAATGTTGTGATGGTGTAGGGTTTGAGAAAGGTTTTGGGCACTAGAGAGCTTTGGGACACAGGAGAAGGACTCCTTACTTTAGAAGAGTAGAGACAGCTGGTATGAGGATGCAGTGTGAGTAGGAATAGTATCCTACTAAACAGAATATTAAACTGACATGTCTTGTCCTTCATCCAGTGAGAACAGTTTGCTTAGCAGTGACAAAGAGGGCCAAGAATCTCCTAACTGTGGATTTGTCTCTGGCAAGGAAAGATCTTTATCTCCAGCCTATATTCTTCTCTCCTGTCCACAATCCCACCAACTCTTTTGTACCCTTGTCCTCTCTCTTATAAGCACCGGGAAACAAATCTTTTATGTACTGTGATTAAAATAAGGGGAGAAATCACCCTGGGATAATGGTGGGAGGACAAGCAATGTGGAAGAGGGAAGAAAAAATTACAATGGTCTTAGAATGTTTTCTCATAAACAGCTTTTATTCCATTTGCCTCTCTTTACGTCTCTTTTTTATATCCTTTGATCCTTTGATATAAAATGATATAAAAGTTTGAGCAGAATTACTGCCCAAGGACAGTTGGACCATTTCTGCAACAGTTGGGGTATTTTTCCAAACTTCTGTTTCAACAAGTCTGGATTTTGGATATCTAGTAATATATTTTTATTTCATAGTTGCAATTCACATTTTTTTACTTTTTTTGCTAAATTATTTATCCCCACTACTTGACTCTCAAAACAGTTTTACTTAAGCTGCACTTGGAAGCAAAGAAAGTCAAATATAAATATTGTGTTCAATGGATTGTTTCTGTGGGTCAATCCTGATCACAAGTAAAACCCAGTAATTTGCAAGTGTTCTCCCACTCTTTAGCTCAGGCATGATGATCCTCTATTTGTCAGAATTGGTTAGAACTCCCCACCTTTGCAGCAAGAGCTTTTTCCACAGAAAGCCAGCATCTGTAACTAAGCCATTTCAGCAGGCTCAGCAGGAAGCACCAGGAGCATATGTTGTTCCTATTGAAGTCTTCCTGATTATTCAGCTGTTTTCCTCACACATTATGGAGTTTGATCTCTCTGAACAAATAATGCAGATCATCATCTTCTGTTACTGAAACTTAAGGACATGATATACGTTTATGGTGGGGGAGTTGAGTTTTCTAATAGCTGTATGGTAACAGTGATGCATGAGTTAGTTTGCAGAGAGCATCACAAAACCTGAGGCTTTTCTGTAATAGTGTGGTGTCAGTTTAGGAAGCAATTCAGAGAGGAAGCCAAGGATTATATCAATTTTCTCAGCCATTCCAAAAAGAAAATTGAGAATGTAGAAGCAGAGACAGTGAAATGAAGCAGTTTAACTGTCTGCTGTTCTCCAGCAACTGATGTATGTGGATTTGTGATTTAGTGAATTGTCCCTTGATGTAACTTTTTTGGGGGGTTATGCCTCTTTACACTAACTCACAAAAACCCCAACAATACAAAATAAAAAAACCTACAACACAGCAAGACCAATTAGAAAACGTCTGAGAGAAAAAACTTTTCAATACCTACAATTATACAGACACTTAAAAAAAATCCTATTCAGAACTGGACTGAAACTTCAAATATTTTAAACACTTTTTAAATATGAAATTTTCACTTTAACATCACCGTAAATGAAAAACTAACTTTTCTTTTTGTTCCATACTGTAACTGAAGCATCTAAAAAATTCTTGGCCTGCCCACAAACATTTTTCATTGGAAATATCACAATCTTTTTCCTGACTTTCGCAGTAAATTAGACACATGTTTCAGAAAAACACTTCTAGCAAATCCACAGTAATATGTACCAAAGTGGAATTAAAGCACTATCATAGTTATATTGGAGTGTTTTGCTCCTGTTACTATATGTGACATTTACTAGTGTTTTCTCTTAGGAAAGCAAACTAAGGTTGCATTGCTAAAAGAAGATTCTCTATTTTCTCATTTATTTACTTTGAGAGTCTCTAACAACAGTTTGAAAGTTATTATCAGAGTGAAAAAATTTCCTTATCCTAATCAGTGCCTTAATACTGCTCAATTACAGCTCCTTGAAACAGTGTACAGAGTTGAGGAACACAGGCACTCAGAATTCTCATACATTTAAAAAACAAGTCTGCTACATCTAACAGCAACAGTGTTGTGTAAATTATCTTGCTGAGCCAAGATTTGCTATGATGACTATATTAAGCAAAACAGACTGTCTGCATTAAAATAAGAAGGATACACCATAGGTTATGTTGTCTCCTTAGCCAACCACACCAAGAACCACACCATGCATTTAAAAGAAAATGTGTATAAAAGAATACAGTGGAATAAACAATATTCCTTTCAGGCATATGACTAGTCAGTGTCTATGTTGGAACATAATATTTAGTATGAACAGAACTTGATACTGGGTATAACATTCTCAAAAAGTAGCATTTCCTTGTTATAAACAGATTGTGGCATGGAAACTACAAAAGCAGAGATCTGGTTCACTGGTTCACTTTCCAACTACCATGTGTCTGTCAACCTGAGAATATAAAATACCTCCAGAAAAAGAGAAAGACATTTTGGAAGTTTGAATAAAAGGGAGACAGACTGTTTCGATACTAAGCAAGGATGCAGAGTAATAAATAAATGTGACATCACAATAGGTTTCATTAAATTTTGTCCAGCTTTTAAGCCAGAGAACAAACCATAGCCAACTTTTGAAAAGATTTCTATATAATATTTACATGTATTCTGAGGGTTCCCCAAATATTTACATGATCATTTAAATATCACTCATTCCCCTCTTGCCTCTTCTGTTTTTATTTTGGGAAAGACACAGAAATCAGAGATTTATCAGTTTTGCTCAACTGTTATACTTCTACCAATTTCATAGCAAATATCATTGAGAAGTATTCGTGATCCATTGTCTCTTTCATTCTTCTATACTTCTAGTTTAGTACATATCAATGTTAGGCAGTTCTTTCTATCTTATTATAGTATCACACTTTTTAAAACCCTCTAATCATATCTATTTTCCTTTACTTGTAAAAGTAAAAATTGAATGCACGAAGTCAAGTTGTCACATTTAAGATTTTATTGTACATATATCAATATATAGTAACACATGAAATTATGTTTCAAATCAAAAATTATGAGTTTTACCATTAACATTCCTTAAATTCTAGGCAAAAATAAGGAATTTCAACATTAGAATTTGTCAGCTTGGTTTGTGAATATGAAGTGTTGCTTTACTGATTTTTCACCAAATCAAAGCTGTACAGGAAAAATGTTTTAAATATAAAAAGAAATGCATTTTTCATAATGAAAGCATGTCAAAAGTTTTAGTTTTGTTATTTCTGAACAAAATAAGACAAAGATAAAGGAAAAAACTTTACTAGTGTTCACTAACACAAAGATCTCAGGACTACCTTAGCAAAAACATTTTAAATGTTGTTCAAACTTCAGGTGCTTTCTTTCTCCCTCAAAATACTGTCAGTATTAGTGTTAGCATGAATAGGCAACCAAATTTTTTGCTGAATTTCTCAAGTTTGAAACAAATTATATATTGAGGTAAGTATGTAGATAGGATCTACATTTTCTAACATAAATTACCCATGGGAATTTCTAACTGTGGAAGAAATTCCTAGTGTAACTAGTCCAGGCACATAGGTTAAAATAACTGGTAACATTTTAAAACCCCACAGGCTGCAAGCAATTCTATGAATATATCCTTTGATAACTCCAAAGCCTACAGCAAAAGCTAACAGCAAGAGTAAAGATTCAGTACAAGTAACTGAATTTATTCATTTTCTGTGAGCATTTAAACTCAGAGGGCCTTCAGCACATCCAGCAGTATGTGTAAAAATCCCTTCTTCTGCTTATTGACCATGAGACCTTTCAAATTTAAGTTTCAGACAAGCAACTGAAGGGACTTTTGTCCTCAGTAGTATTATTTTTAGTTATAAACTCAATTGACATCATGCTTAAGAAATTACTTCCTTGTAATTAGAAAGCACTTTTTGGAAGTATACACAGAAAAAAAAGTATCCAAGAGTGCCACTTCCTGAAGCATTTGTGGCCACTATTTTTATAAGTCTATTTGGAGACTTAAGAGTAAAGCTGCACCAAGTCTTCACCAAAAATATTGCAACATCTAAACTAATCATATTAACTACTACTAAACAGAGGTTCAAACAACTTTCTTTAGTTTGATGAGAGCAGAACAATTCAGGCTGCAAACTGTTTGTAGTCAACTATTTATTGAAGTAGCAGATTGAAATGTTTTTTGTGCCCTTTTCATCAGCTATAGATACTGTAGAAATTCAAGGCCTCTTCAGTTGGAGCTCCTTCAGTGGAAGGAGATTTATGTAAGAGTCCCTTTTCTAATATCAGAGTGCTGGGCTGAATTATCATGAAGGTAATGTGGGCTGGATGTCTGCTCTGGCCTGGCTTGAAGTCTGCAAGCTAAGAGACAGCAACATCCTAACAGGGCCATTTCTGCAATAAATATTTGATAGCTTTTTGATGCAGAGAATTTAAATATAGATTTGGAATGCACTGTGAATTCCCACTCAAAGTGTTTTGATGTCATGATTCACATGAAGTACTGAATAACTTTGGTCACTCCTGGAAGGGAGCTTTCATCAGCTCTGCGTATTTGCAGTTGCTTGCTGAGGTAGGTTGCATCTCATGCAGCTTCATCAATCTAACAGTTAATTGTCAAACCTAAAGAAAAGTTTTTTTGTTTCAAAGAAAACAACCTCTCCAAAAATAAGCATTTAAGAAAGCAAGTTGAAGTGCTTCCCTAAACAGACTTTCTTGTGTAACTAGCTTAAAATACATAGATAACTAGTAGAGAACTAGTGCTGTGCAAGATAAATATGTACTTAAAAACAGTATCTCACATCCTACCTACCGTTTAGTCAGCTGCTGTGAGAATAACAAAAAATTAAGTTGTTCTATTTTCTTACAATTGTTGCAAGGACTGACAATAGCTATGTGTCATATTCAAATTAATTCACAGGCCTCCATGTTACTGCTAGGGAGACAAGTATGTAAAAAAAAATTCAAAACAAATGTAATAAAACCCAATTTAAAATTAAACTAAAAGTAATAATGAATCTTAAAATAATTTAACTCTAAGTTGCTGCTAGTTTTCACAGTATCAAACTTCCAAGAGGAAATTTTTAGAGCTAGACAAGATAGAAGTATTCATGACAGAATTTTTATGTGAGAAGAGTGGGTTTTTTCAGGAAGGAGTAGTGGGAGAATTTTTTCAACTGCAACCAAAAAGGAAAGCAATGAAATCATACTTTTCACAGCAAAGAAACAACTATGAATTTAAGCATGTAAAAGATCCAATAGTAACATTTTTCAATATTAAGAGCTGTAGAAAATGTTGCATTACCTTTTGCATTTTCCCTATCCACTGTCTCTTCCTTCTCTGTCCCATTTTAATGAACCCATCACACTGCAAGAAGTAGGGTATGATGAAGAAAAGAAATAGTAGATTTCACTTTGTGCAGCCAGTAGAAAATATGCTGCATGATTATAGAAAATTAAATACTTTTTTGTATGACAAGAGGTAATTTTTGACAGTCAAAATGGAAAACATGGGTTCAAGAACTTTGGATTGCTATAGGCTATAAATTTATCATGTATTACTGTCAGAGTAAACCTATGTGATTTACTGGAGATGGTGAAACATCATTTTCTTCCACAAGATGTGTAGACAATTGCTGAAATTCATGATTTTCCACAGGTGAAAATCTGTAATTTCCTCACTAGTCTAATTAAAGGTGTTTTTTCAGGACCTGATAAAAATAAAAGCACCATTAATTAGAACTAAGCAGCTAGTTAATGAACTGCTTGATGGCATGAACAGGACATGGACGATTACCTTCTGGAAGGGGACTTCAGTCTAAAACTGGAAGACAGTTTACCCAGTACTTTTTGCACAGCCTAGAAGATAGCTACTTCTTTAATCACAAACTAATTAGAACTGATTGGCTTCATTGCTAAAATTGCTAAATTAGAGCCATTATAGATGCCTGTTCCTTGAGCAGGTTGGCTGTACACACTCCATTGGCAGCACTCTTACAGCTGCACATATCCCATCCTCACCGGGGCAAAACAGTGACAGCAAGCAACACAAAGAAAAGTTCCCTTATGGGCAGACCTGTCCCTTTTGATAGAAATAATCAATTTGCTCTACTTGCTCCCCCTGTGTGAATCAGGACAGTGATCTACAAAGAGCTGAAGAGAAGGGAATGAAGCTTGTCTGGAGATGGTGTTTTGGAGTTGGAGGGAAATAGATATGCTGTCAAGGCTTTTGCAGCAAATCTGAGCATTACCTTGGCTGAGACATGCTAAATTAGATGGTGCTGAACAAGATGCCTGTGACTAAGCAACAAACAACCCCCAGAAAAGGTCCCCACAGTACACTTTAGGCATCTAATTTAAAAAGTAGTCAAAAACGTGATTAGCCACATAGACACCTTCAAAATTCAATACTCTACAAAAATATCTGAAGAATATATTTCACAAAACTAAAATCAAAGCTATCTTCAGAATGTGGGGGACTTTACCCTCTGTCAAGTGCCATCAAGAATTGATGGTACAAACAAGTTTAATTCCTCACAGGGGATGAATCCAACAAATAAATCCAAGTCCACCAAATTCACACTTGGTTTAGCACCTGATTGATACTCATCTTCTACTTAAAAATGCTAGTGATTAAGCACTTTCTCATCAATGGAGTCTCTCCTTTTTAGGTGCTAGTACACTAATAATAATAATGATAGTAATAATAATATTAATAATCAGAATAATAGTAATATAGTAACAACAACAACAATTATAATAATAATTTGAAAAATACTGTTAAAGTACAGTCTTTCTCTTGATAGAAAGTACACACATTGCTGTATTTTGCATATCAAAATCAGCAAGTCCCCTAGTATGAACAGCTGTCAGCACGGTAAGTCTTCAGTCTTGCAGTTCAGTCTGCAATATTTTAACAATATTCTAAACCTGCTGGCAATATGTACCCCAAAAAAGCAGATCTTCAATCAGGTGTGCATGTCACTGTAATACTAAGACAGTAAGAACCTGCTTGGTTGTTTTCATGCACTTGAAAATCAGATGAGAAGGACAAGAATTTTTAGGTATTCTGCTACTATAATTTTAAAAAATTCCACCTGTAACAACCGTTACATTGTCATAAGCTTATTTTAGGAACCTAAGGCTGGTCAACAGTCCTGAGCTTGAGCAAAACTGAAATGTTTCCATCTACTTTCTTACAATATATTTTTCAGTTATGGATTTTCTTTTGAAGAAATCCAAACTCCTCTACAGAATGCCAAAATCTTGAGCAGTTCATGTTCCAATTTACTAAGTACAGTTTGAACTCATTTTACCAAGGCTATTTACTTTCTCCTTACTCTTATAACTTGTATCATAACCTTTAGTGTGCAGACTGATGGTAAAATTCCCCAAATCATTTAAGTGTTTCACCAGTACATTAGATGTGTAAATGTGTTTTGAGCCCTTCTATAAAAGAAATACATCAATAAACTGGAGCAAGTTCAGCAAACAGCCATCAGGATGTTCATGGGGATGAACCACATGCCCTGTGAGGAAAGGATCAAGGATAAGGCTTTAGCCAGCCTAGAGAAGAAATGGTGGGTCAAGTCCCTCAAAGAGCAGATACAAACAGGAAGGTGAATCAAGACTCTCCATAATGGTGTATGAAGCAAGACATGATGAGCACAACATGAATCAGGAGCTTTAGACTGGTAAAAGCTTTTTTCCAGTAAGGTAGCTCAGATCACAGAATGGGCTTCCCATAGAAGATATTCAGTTTCTCCCGATCCTCAGAGGTTTTCAAAATCTGAATGGATAAAGTCCTAACTCTCCCAGATCCAACCTCACACTGACCCTGTGTTGTGGCTTAAGCCTGGATGGAAATTTGCACCCTGTTTTGAGCATGAGGTTGGACTAGAGAACTCCAGAAGTTCTTTCCAACCTGAAATAGTGGATCCTATGATCCACTATTAAGATGCCACTGCACCAGAAATGTCTTAGCCAAGGCTACTAAACAATCTCAAGAGCCTATGTGCATATGCATATGTACAGGTGCACATGCTCTTGCAGACAAGCACGTGGAAATCCACAACAGACGGAGTTCTAGGGACTTTTGTTGATTACTCTCTCAGTACTTAGCTGATCAAGAGCAGTTCAAAGCAAAGAGAAAACCAGGTGAATTAATATTTAAAAATTATTGTTATATTTGACCTCACCAGGTAAGGTATCTGCATATTTAAGGATGTGCTACATAGATAGGGATACATTATATTTAGTTTTGCTAGTTTGGATGCCTTTTATTGTGACTACCATATCACTTAGTGCATAATAATTGTATGACTGACTTTTACGTTCACTCACTCCCATGAGCCTGAAATTCTATGACAGAGGAAAAAAAAAATTACTGATGGAAAGTGGTGGTGAGAACTCTGATCTCTTTTTGAGATCTCTTTTAAAATACATTTCAGACATTTTCACCAGTAGAGAGCTCACTCACTGTCACCTCAGTGGACACCAAAGTTTCAAAGAACAGAGAAAAAAAAGCCAGAACGTACTTTGGTAAGATCCTTTTTAAGCCATCCTAATGATCCGCAAGTGTTTTGCTTCACAACTGAAAGCATTCACAGCTCTTGGCACTGACCTCTTCTGCTGTCCTAAATCACCTCAGTTCCAATGGAAGTCAATTGAGTAAGGGTGATTTATGGTCCCTCCAATTTTGTCTCAAAATCTGGCTTAATGTGAGAATGTCAGAGAAGTAAAGAATTATATTTTTTTTAAGACAAATTGCACTATTTTCTGTTCGGGTACATTTATTGCTTCCTCACAGGAGAATGCTTCTGATGTTCTCTTAATTTAATCAAAGAGAAGTCACCTGAAGGGATAGAAATTCAAACACAACCTAGATCATGTAGCTCAAGGAAAGTAGTCAGCCTTTCATTTTAACATTCTCCAGTCGCATGGGTACATGCACAGTTACATTAAGTTAATTAGTCAGTAACATATACTAGCTGATACATAATTCACAAGATGACCATAATTTTAAGGAATGTAAACAATATTTTGAAATTTATGTTTCCCAAAAGCCATGTTAAAACCTAAATGACAGCTGATAATGGTCAAAAAGAGCAAAAGAAAGGGATGGGAGTGAAACACAGTAATACAGTAATTACCATTCAGGATAGAGAGAATCTTTTTTTCTGGCAGTTATCAGTATGCAATTATGGCCCCACAAAAAAGGCAACACCTAAACAAACAAATAGAAAGTGCTATTGCACTTGCTCTATGCTATAAATTTGTGGTCTCTTCAGGCTTTTTATTTTCAGGCTTATATTGCCCTTATGGAATTGGAAATCTGTATTTCTTAGGCTGCAGCTCTCTTCATCAGTGACACAAGCCAGAGGTAATGCTGTGGTGAAGCCAGTTTACTAAAAAAAGAGCCTTGGAGAATGACAAATAAAATTATTTATTTGTTTGTTTGTTTATTTATTTATTTAAGGCAAGACATGAGGACAAAGTGATTCCATACTGTGCATGAGAAATGATTCAATAGAAAACAAAAAATAAAAGATTTTTTTATAAAATTCAATTATAAACATGTGTCACAGCTTCTTAAGAGGAAAAAGGCATCCAGTTATCTTTTGTTATGATTTCAACCTCTTAATGCCTTGAGTTTGAGAAAACCTTGTCAAACAAAGAGGGACAGGAACTTTATAAGTAGGTCCTTCCAAGTAAAAGAACATTTTCAGAATTCTATTTTCTCCATTGCTTTATACATATTATTTGCTAGGACACTGAAGGAAAACAAAGGAAATCTTACTGTAATCCCAGTGATGTCGTTCCACACCCATCAGTGGAAGACTTGGCCAATAATATTTGCAGAAAACAGTGATAATTGAAAGATTATTTGCTTATTTCAAGTTAATAAACATATTGATTTATTTTCTATTATTGATATATTTATTATCATCAGTATATACTGTAAAAATAAAATCAAACAAAATGTACTCTATATAGAGAGCATTAAAACTAGTTATTTTGGTGACTGGTAAAACAGGATGTAGTTGGCTTTCTTACACATTCTTCCACCACTGTAAAAAAAAATCATTCTTAGAAATGTAAAGATATAAAGATAAAAATGGAACTATCATCTATGATAGACATATATGAATATGATAGATATGAATATTATATGAATATGATAGATAGATATATATGAATCATATATACTGATTATTAATTTACTTTTTCTCTTTTTCTTGTCTGGGAGGACTAGATTTTATTAGGCTTTTTTTTAAAGGTTCAGTCTTTGAACAATAGCTTTACTATGCATTTTTGGTGGAAATAATTTTATAAAACAGATTATCCAAAAATAAATGTATCACAAATCAAAAAAATCAGCTTTGCATATGTAGTGGCAGAATCTGACCTGTATTTATTTTTCATTAGTTGAGGTTTCTGGAAATAATTGTTGAGATGTTATTTGCTCATAAAAAATGAAAGTAAAGTTGGTTGTGATAAGAACAATGACAAGAACTGTGAGTAAGGAAAAGTCAGCTCATGCCTCAAAACACATGTGCCAGCATGACATGGAAGCTGCATGTGAGCATCAGGCTGTGCATAAACTATACAACTAACCAATTGCCATTACAAAATGACTAAACAGGCCTGGCACTGTACTGAACAAGGTGCCTGCATTTAATCAGTGAAGGAGACCAGACATCAGTGACAGAAGGCTTGCTGCTTTTGAAGAAAAATATTTGAATAGCTGTGACATGTGACATGCCAGTGTGAAAAGCTAGCTCAAGCCAACCAAGCAAAACCAAAATACTCTTCATTTTTGCCTACTGTGTAGGCAAAAACCAATTTTTCCTGCCCCAGAATGAGCCACTTTTACCACAGAAAGTCAGAAAGAGAAGGATAGAACTCTTGTAAAGCTCTGAAACACTAACCTTGTTCCTAAAATTGTCCCCAGCAGATGAAAAGGATGGAAGCAGCATTTGCCATAACCACAAATGACTTCACACATTTGTCAGCTGAACCCACTGTTTCCTATAACTCTCAGCTTGGAACTCCAGGCTGCTGGGTTGGGGAGGCATGGACAAGTCTCCAAACAAGACTTAACTTTGCCTAGCTCATATTTGGTGCTATCTTGCCCCTGCTTCCTTTAGAAAGTTTGCAGGCAGAAATGCATAATATCATTTGGGAAGGCTACATAAGGACAGCAGCGAAATAGGAGCAATGGGAGCACTATAGTTTAAATCCATTTATTTAAAATAAATTCCCACTATACCTGAAATAACTTCAAGTGGCCTTGTAAAATTGGTCTGGTTTCAGTGAAACAGTAACAAAGATCTTATAATACAATGCACAAAATTAGTATTATGCAAGGACTTGAGTTTAAGTAAAACTCTCCCTGAGTGTTATCAATAAACATATCTAGCTAATCCTTTTTCAAGATTTGATCTTCAAAATTGTTTTCTGAACAGCCAGTCTGCAGAAAGCACACTGTATTAATCCTCTAGCCAAAAAACAAAGGATAAGTGTGAATATGCCAGCAAAGGAGAGCCATGGCTGAGGAGGCCTTCTTTCAAACACAGACTTGATGTGTAGATGAGAACTGTGGCAAAAAGATTGATGACTCTTCTGAGTAGTCCCATCAGTCCCCCCATGCTACTAGGATGCAACTCTTTTAGTGGACTCAATGGCATCACTTCTGGCTTCATGGGACTGAGATTAGGCTAATTTTTTTTCAAGCCACTGTTCTCAATTGCTAACTCAAAAATAATTATGTCTATCAGTAAATTGACCTGATTATCCTCATGTCACAAGAATATTGATTGCTTTTAATTTCTATACCACTCAGAATCTCCTTTGGCAACATCACACAAACACTGAATAAAATGATTCACAAGATTCTTTTTCTAAGCCTCTACTGCTGATAGCTGTTCCTGAAAACACTCAGTATTTAAGAGAGGGAATACAATGAGGACTGTGGATTTTTTTTTAATTACAGTATCCCTATTAGTACAATCAAAGCAGCTTACTATTTTATTTCTCTTTGTTCTAGACTCTTCTTAAAGGAAAACTGTAGTCTTTCTTTAAAGAGCTTAACCATTTGTTCTTTTTTCAAAAATTTAAATCTAATTTAACACAACATATTCACACCAGCATGCAACCACAACATGACTGTAGATACAAATACTAATACTGATAATAATAGAAATTTTAAATTTGTTGTGCATTGTCCCACTGATGCTAGGAAAGTAGCACGTTAGGCAAAGTTACCATACTTGCTACCAAGAGACAAAACCAGTTCACCAGGTAAGAGTTTCAGGACATCCCTCTGCTCTACTGCTGTTTTACTGCATTAAGTTCACAGGCAAGTACTGCTCTGATTTGAGCCTTTATAATTTATCAGAGCACAGACTCTCAAAACAGAAAGTCTGTTTAGTCTATCTCTATCATCATAATGACAGTAGGAACACAAAATAGCCTTTGGCTCTGGGTGAGTTAATTATCTACTTTTTTTTTTTTTCCCTAGGACACCGTCTTGAAGTACTAACACATTAACCTTGCAGACTATTCACTTAGACCTTCTGCACAGCATGAGATTACTACTAGTCTCAACTGGTTAGTGTCAACTTCCCTGCTCTCTGGGGTTAGCCAGGTCACTCCTCCTTGCCTGGAAGATTAATTTCCCTCTTAGGGACAGAATAAGCTTAAGCATACAAACACTTGAATTAAGTGATGGAACATATTCTAGAAAGAGGAAAAACTACATTAATCTAATCTACTGTTTGTTCTGATAAAAATGGAACAACACCAGCAAACAAGGTCTTTTCTTCACTAAAATATATATTTATACATATTCTAGATGTGTATCAAAAATACTTATTCAAGTGAAAAGGACTGGAACTTTTCAAAAATGTGCTTTATGGTTTTCCAACACCATTAAATGTCATAAAGTTTTGTTTCTGTATAGATACAATACATTTATATACAATACAAGGGGTATGTATACCCCCTGCATCCACTGTAAGTCACCTATATTTATAGTTTCTTTGCAATGCATTATATAACTATCCTTCTTGTAGAAGAAGCTGCATCAAATGCAAATGCAGTAAATATTTATCAGAATATTTCAAGCACAATACAAAGATTTTAAAAATAAATATAACATTTCCCAGTTCTGACTACATGTTTTCATTTAAGCTTTAACTTTTCAATTTTCAGCTACTTTGGACAATGGAAATGGATTCAACTAATTTACATTTTGGTTCTTGGCCTAAATACTACACTATTGAGAGAGACATTTATTCATTTAACTATGGAAGTATTGTTTGGTAGCTTCACAGAAAACAGGAAATTTTTTAGTTCTTTCAATTCCAAAGGATTGCTTGGGTTTGCCTTTTAATAGATATTTTCTGATTATATTTTTGTTAGTGATGTCATACCACCACTCTGGTTAATTAAACTGTAAGATTCGTAAGACAGATATAATGTGTTACTAAGTATATTTTCTGAGCAGGACAGAGTGAGCTTGCATTTAGCTTCATTTCAGAGTCCTCATATTTTATAATCTGAGACTGTTTCAATACAAGTGGGGAAATCATTGATAGCTGGTGAGCATGTGGGCCAAATGCTTTTAGATCCCTATGAGTCTGCTGAATAGTGTCCTTCATCAGAATCCTACAACTTTATCAACCTGACAGAAAAATTTCAGCAAGACATCTGACCTTATACCTCAAAAGAAGAAAGTGGTAAGCTACTTCAAATATGGACAGTGGTTTACATTACCACAGCTTTGCAAATTTAAGAAATTTTGCTTCCAAGCTCTCTCAGCACATATCTGTCATACAGTTTTGGGGAAATACAGTAAAACTAGTATCATGTCTCCTTAAAGTTTTTCAAGTTGCCCAGTCAAACATTTGGTTATGAATAGACCAAAAATATCTTAAGGCTGCCTGAAAATTTGATCCCAAAGTTGTCTAGATTCAGAATGAGCAAAATTTGGTCTTTACTAGGAAGAATTTGTGAAAACAAAATTATGCAAGACTCAGTCATATCTAAGTACTGCATGACACCTACGGTGACTTAAAATAAACCCTGTCAAGTACACTTCAGTACACTGCATCAATAGTAGAATTCCTGAGTTTAGGTGATTTACTAGCTGTACTTTAGCTACCCTTTGTATGACACACTTCTGACAAACTCGGTAAAATAAACAGCAAGTCCAGCCATTTGCGTGACATATTGTGAATAACATGTTCAATCAGCAGGTAGTTCAGCTTTTACTGAAATTATTAATGAAATGTCTTCAGCTTTAATTCCCACAAATATTTTGATAATGTTTTGGAAGGATACTATTTCTCCATTCCAAAATAAAACTGGGAAGGATGAATTTTTTTTTTCTTAGAATAATTTCTAATTATTAAGTTTAAGAATAGCATTATTAAAATATATTGACTGGTCTCTCATTTCACTCAGTTCTAAAGTAAAATTTCTCACTCATTAAAATCAAGAAGTACCCTATTAGATCATATAAGCCAACCCACTAGTCATAAAATGAGTTTTAAAATAATGAACTACTGATTTAAGATTAATGCTTGATTATCTTTGTGAAGTTGATAATAGTGACTCTTACAGAGACTTGGCAGAATTAATGTGCCATACAAAAGTGACACAGAAAGGGCAGCCATTGCTCAATTATTTTCATTAGAACTTCCTAATTTAATGATGGAGTGTCATTTGAAGCATGCTATACTTCCCTTCCACTTGATATTTGGAAAATATGATTGTCAAAAAGGAAGTATCATGGTTCTTTCTCATCTATACCACAACATTAGCTTCTTTTGTGGTTTTTAATGAGGCACATATTTCAGGGATTGTGATGGGTACAGGGAAGCAAAGAGATTAGGAATTAAGAGTTAGAATCTGGAAAAAAACCCACAAATTGTACACAGCCACATAAATTCCCCTGTATTTCCTTCTGACTTGATAATGAATCAAAGTTACAACATAAATAAACTAGTGTTTGCTTTTGCAAGACCAGAATGAGCCAGGAATGCATTATAGATGCCAATGATACAGGGCTGAGTGCATCCCCTCTATCCAATCAGGAGACAAACATGGGGTGTTCTTCAGGTGGGAGGGATTTCAATTCACCTGTCTTTACTCCACAAGGCTATTACATTTATTACTGCTTTGGATTCATCTCAAGCTCACGGCCAAGAAGAGATGCTTAAGGAAAGCAATTACACCATCCCCATTTCATTACTTCCACAGATTTAGTCAGACTTACAGGTAATATGAAAAATCAGTTAAGAGCAGAGAAAAAGAGACTATTCTGAATTATGGTTGCAGCAGTCATCATAAACCCTCTATGGTATCTGACATATCCTCAAAATAGCCCACCTTCCTCACTAACAAGTTTCTTTCAGATTCAGTGGTCTAGATAATTCAGCCATGGTACTCTGAATGCTGCAGTAAATATACATATATATATACATGTACACACACACACACACACACACACACATTTGCATTCTGTTTCCTTGTGTATTCTCCCAGGGGAATAAGAACTTTTAGCAGAAGGACAGTCTCATTAACCTGCCTTTTTATAACAGGATTCTGTGTAAAGATTCCAGCCCTGTAAAATTCATTGCAGCTGTACTATTTATAGAAACAAGGTGAGTGCTAAGCACATAGCTTTTCAGTGTATTGAGGTGTTGATGTTTTTCATTCCTTTTCTCCCCATCCTGCATGTCTTATTCAGACTGACACAAACTAAAGAAGACAAATTTAAAAAAAAGGCTCAGATTCCCAGTAGCTGAGGTACTCCCATAAACCCCTACAGCTTCTCTGGTCTCCCAAAAGTATTGGTCTGGCACAACTAAGAAGTTGCTGTTGTTTTCTCTATGTTTAGGCACCAAGCTAATGATACCCAGCTAATGAAATAACCCATGAACACTTCACCTTCCCCAAGTCTTCATTCCAAGTAAAATACTGTTGTCTCAGTAGCATTGTAAGGATTCTGTAGGATGAACCCATAAGCAGCCAGCTGAGATGAGTTTATGGCTGCTTTCTACTGCAGAGCAGTGATGGTACCTGAGGTAAAAAAAAAAAAGCTCTTGCAAAAATTCTAGTGCCATCTATTTAGCTTTGATAGAGGGAGAAAAAAGCTCAGCCACACTTAACTAAATTACACTGAGCACTGATTTGTGAATATGCTGTCAAAGTTAAATGAAGTGCTATGCAGAGATAACATTCTCTTTCTTTGCAAAAACCCAGAAAAAATCAAAACAATTAACTAAGCTATTAACCATACCAAACACTGACTAGTATTGTTTATTTCTCATCTCAAAAGAATTCCTAATTTTTCTATGATTATGGAAGAAGGAAACATTAAGTGTGGCAATTGAAAATTGTGATGATTCTAGAACCATCTCTGAGGAGTGTGTAGGAGAGCTAATAGTAAAGGAATTATCGAGAGTAGACATGTTGGTACCAAACTGTCAGCCTTACACTGTTCATGGGGGTGAGCGGCAGAGTAGGTTGAGAATTAGTCCTTTTCAACATAAAATAATTCAATTTTCACCCCACTTAAATGTGAAACAAAGTACTTTTCTCACTAACATTCTGTCTTTGATTAGTAGACAGCAAAAAATAACGTGGTACCTCTTGTCCTGACTCACTCTAAAATCAGTTAGAGGACCCTGTTCTTGCCAAATGGCATAGATTATCATCAATTACTAATTTATTAAAGTTTTTTATGGAGTTTGAAATTCTTAATAAACATGCAGTAATCAAGTTTTGTAAATTACAGACCCATCTGGGTGCCAAGTCTTTTATTTTAAAGTGATCTTCAGCATATGCATGACTTATGTGAGGTTCTATGAGGTTCAGCTAACATGCCATTTGAATGGGAAAAGATGGAACTTGGCAGCTTTTACACATCTCTGCCAGATCCTGACTGCACCTGAGACTAGAAGTGCAGGTTCTTTACACTTCTACTATTTATCTTCTCTTGATCTAATGCAAGACTGGATTTTTAAGTGAGCACCTCTTCTTAAGAGAGAATTCTATTTCAGTTATATTGTCAGTATAGCTGTGATACAAAGCTGTAACATGACATTGTGCTGATTCAAAAGCTGAAGTTATTTTGGGCACAAAATGCTGTAAAATGAAAATACTTTGGCAACACCTTAGTGTAATTCTAGGCAGCTTTTGAGCAGCCCTAAGTTAACAAACCCCACCCTCTGTAATATTTTGTCTCTTTTTCTTAATCAGAGAAATTACACATCAATGAAGATACTTCATAAACCAAATTGACATATAGGCCTTCTCCATCAATCATCTCATTAATCTGTCCAAAGTTATGGATTAAAGGAAAAATGTGAAAACAACCCCAGAGGGGTGTCTTTCCATTCAAGAACCATAAAGTTGCTCTGAAAATTCAGAGTGGTTGTTTAGTCTTCTCACTTATACAGACTGGCATCTGTAAAACTACAGGTAGTTTTAGAGCAGCCTCATGACCAGTCATTCTGCTGGGAATTGGATATTCAGGTCTCAAAGGCAGCTCCAAGAAATTCAGCCACAAAATACAGAGCTATCAAGTATTATTTTAAATGTGTCTGGTCTACCTTCATGAAGAATGGAAATTGTAGTTTCTGCAACAAATGGATGGAAATAAACGTTGAAAAGGCTGAGTCACAATGGAGAAGTTGAATTACTGGGTGGTTTTCTTTTTTAATAAATAGGACAAAAGAAAAGTAATCTTGATAACTTCATTAATCTATCCTGCTCCTCTGAGCATTAGTCTATCTGTCATTTCAGGGATAGAGGCCCTGTAAGACACTCATTGTGTCACTTTTATATTAGTATGTAATAATATAAATTCAATCATCAAAGTAAAAAGAAACAAAGATAAATATGAAAAAAAAAATTCCAAGGTCCAGGAAATTATGGCAGTTTGCAGTAAAAAGATGGTTTCAGTTAAATCCTGAAAGTTGCAGTATCTGAAGGTCAAACAAGTAGTGTTTCACAGATACTGTTGGTGATGGATAACAGTAGCACTATTATCAAAGTACTTTATATTTAGGAAAACAAAATGCAAAGACCCAAACTATAATAGGGTGTGGGGAGGGGAGAAATGGAATCTTTCTGCAACTTTCTGTATTATGGGAAGCTCTGTGCCCCCCAAAGTGTGAGTTACAAAAACTTCTGAAAAAAAGGGTAAGTACAATGAAATCAAGTCCAGAAGGCATTCAGTTATTAAGACTGTTTCAGTGAAATTGGCAGATCTCTGAGAATCCTTTGCCTTTTCTACTCTCTAGTCTATATAAAACATAAAACAAAATGGTATTTTTTGCACAGATTACACATTGGCACACAGCATGCAGTACTTGAGAGCATACTGATGATAGCTAGCTGTGCAGATCAGATTAGTCTGGAGCATTCAGGGAAAAAATCTGCCAGTCAGTTCATCAGTAGAGAGACTGCTGGAATGAAGAGAGGCATTAGCAGGATGCTAAAGAGGAGAAGAGAAAAGGAGAAGAGAAGTTAATGAGAGATGGATTGTAGCAGATGTAGTGGAAGAAGAAATAGAACTGTGCTGAGGCTGAAGAGCAAACAGAATAGCAGCAAAGATAAGGCTGACAGTGGGAGAAACTCTTGAGTACTGTAGTTCTAGGTGTTGTTATGGGCTTCTGTGCTACTTAAACATTTGAAATTATTGGTTGTAAATCTGTATCAGAGTTTAAGTTAAATAAATGATTCACAGCTTGTTAGAACTGAGGAAAAAAATTACCATGTCCTTTACTAAGAGGGATGATTTATATTTTAGACCCTTTTTCTACTGTTAAACTGGGGTTTTTTTCAGATTATATTATTGCTGTGAAGTTCCAGACAGCATTAGAACTTAAAACCAGTAAAAAAATACTTAGAGTCACAAAAAAAAAATTTAAAAATTAAAAAAGAAAGTGGTATATCCCTTTGGAAATCCTCATATGCCCAGGAAAATGCTCAGCTTCCTAATAAAACCACATTCATGCCCAGAAAGAGGAATATACATGATCTTAATGTTTAAGAACAGCTCACTTAGAAGTCTGCAATACCTATGAACACAACCAGCTGCCAAAAGCAGCAGTAGCCAATTACAACGCTGAGTGCAGGAATGAGCCAGAGCTGTCCATTGGCATCTTCTTCCATTTTGCTTCAAGGTTGAAGATTCTAAAACTGCTCTTTTCTTTCAACACCTGGTGGTGGTGCTGTTGCTCCTTGCTATACAGTAGCTTAATCTCCAGGTTTTCACCTGGCATATGACCTCGAATTTATTAGAGTTTGCTATCTAGCACACAGTACTGGATAAATATTATGGGTAAATAAATGGGTATGTTGTCCCCATTTCTTGGTGGGCTGTTAACTCAGGTGTCCCTGCACTTCCATAGGTATATGTTAAATATTTGAAAAATCTCCTGGAAAACGATATTATTTTGAAATTAAATAAACAAACAAACAAAAAGGAGCACCAAAAAAAGCCAGTTTATAGAAGGAAAATTAGACAGTAGGATGAGAGTAGAAAGTACATTAATTGTTCAAAAGTGTTTGAGTTGGAAAAAAGAAGGCAAACATACTGGTTTTGGGGCAGTATCTTATCTAATCACTCAGTCAGTTTTCTAGAGAGGAATTTCATTCATGTAACTAGTCCTATTTAGTTCAGAGAATTAAACTTGCTCATTTAGGTGACTACAGAGATCATAAAAATGCAGAGCTGTAAATATCCCCCAACCTGCTGTGAGTGTGCTTATAAGCAGGAATTATCATTAAGAAGACAAGCAGCTGCTATGTCTGAAAGACTCTTGCCAGTGATAAACACAGTATAATTCCTGCATAAATTTACAGATTAGAATTTCCAGCATTTTATAAGTCAACTGAATTCTAAGAGAAAAATATATTCCTTTGACTTATTGTTTATTATGAGTACCAGGTATGCATCACAATAGATGAAAAGCTTGCTTCAAATGTAAAAATAAACATTACAGGCTGAAAAAAGCTAAGCCATAGCAACAAGAAAATATAAAACGAAAAAAGCAGCAGTTATGTACATTTTCAAAATCCTGCTAATTATTTAACCTTATTAAAAAAAAAAAACAAACAAAACAAAACCAAAAATATTCAACAACAAAGTTCTGCTAAGATAACTCTGATTTAAAAGTTCTCATATTTATGAGCTGAGGGGTGCATAATTAAAATGCGTGAACAAACACAAATTAAATTGTAGCAATGGCTTTTTTCATGCTTTGCAAATCATCTACATGTCAAAATGGAACTATCTTATTGAAGAGAAAAACAAACACAAAAGAAAAAAAAACATTACTATGTCAAGCAGGACCAGATTAGCTTTTATGGACTATAGATTTGAGATTAGGGCACCAACTTTGGGAATAACATCATGAGTTGAGAATCCCAACTTTCATTTAAGAAGGGACTTTCTTTGGTAAGAACTTAAAAACAGAAATGAGGATTAGTTAATGTCCATATATGCAGATAATTCCAATGAATTTAGGCTATAGCACTGAAATCAGTCATCACAGAAAGAGTAGAGTCACACTCAAGGAAAGAGAAGCAAGTAAAGATGAGTTTTGGTGTCCTGTATTATCTAACACCCTGAATTCTGTTCTTTGGTTGGTGCTGACTTACTTCACATCTTCCTTCTTTCTATTTCTCAATAACAAATGCAGTTAGAAATACTATACTGAGTGATCTTGATTTTGAAACACGTTTTTCCTCATACACACACACACACAAACACACCCCACTCTATTTCTTTGCCAATGCATGTTTACTAGCTACACAACCTAGACAGTCCAAAGCTCTAATAAAATCAGGAAAACAGAAAGCTTAGGTAGGATGAAGGAAATACAAAAATTGGAGGGGTAGGCATAAAAAAGCCCATGTAGCTAAAGTAAATCATCCAGAAGAATAATGACTTGTAAAAGGAAATTACTATAGTGATCATATTTTTGAAAACATTTAATGTTGAGAGAAAATACAAAGCAACAAATGTGACAGTAACATCATGTACCTGCACAATTGTATCCACATTACCTGAGAACAAATTCAAGCCCTGAATGTGACAGTGTTAATTTGAAGAAAGGAACTGCATCCCTCTCTATTAGTCACACTCAAATCCATGCTTGTGTAGTAGCATCCCTCCTTGTTCTGAACATCAAACATGGAAAAAAAAAAACCATTTTTTCTGGCATCCTTTTGACTATATGTTTATGTCAGGGCAATTCTTTCCTAAAGTGAATTGGGGTGATACATCCATTCTTCAGTAGCGCAGTTTCGTAATTTGCACTACAATGCAATTTTTTTTCCACCTAAATAAAGTGCCTAAAAAACAATAAGAAAATAGTAATTTAATAGTCACTGACACCCTTTCCAAGTGTTTTCTCATTCACCAGCAAAATAAACATAACATTTTTAATGCCAAAAACTCACAGGAAATTTGATCCAGAATTTTAGATAAATAAAAAATAGAAATTAGTATTGTCCATTTCTAAAATTTATGATTCTTGTGATTTGACTCATTTGAAGTGCAAAGTCTTACACCTGGAGAAGAACATTCCCATGAACCAGGGAGCGCAAGGGCCATGAGTCATAAAATAAAAGATAAAAAATAGAAAAAAGGATTTTCTTTGTCCAGGGGAGCTGTGTTTGGAGCATTCCAACATCCCATTTCCCCAGATCAGGCAAAACAGAGAGATAGAGGAAACTTTATAGTTGAAAACAAACCATCAAATTCATAAATTAGATTCTGTGATCTAAGAGTCTGCACTTACCAGGGATTTAAATCAGTGACCCATGAGATCTCTTCTGAGCTTTTATCTTACATAGATATTTTTTCTGATTGTTATGAGTAATTGAGGATTGCTGCCATACCACAGAACAGGAGCCAGTATAATGTAAGGTCATTGCCTTTGATGTATATTTTTATATTTCTACATAGCAAAAACATCGTAAGTCTTATGAAGAATGATATTCAAATGAAAAATACCCTTTGATAATTATCCATAAAGCTTCCAACCTATAAAATGAGAAAATATTCAACATCAGGCCTCAATGCACAAGAAAAGTGCATGGAACAGCCTCTTTTAAAGTATAATTTTCTCCTAGTGTGCTTTCTTTTAGCTAGGCTTGCCAAGCCTTTCTAATAAAAATATTTTTTCACTGTGTGAAATCAGTGTCTGCTTTCCAAATAAAATTATGAAAAATGTCAGGTAAACGTAGTAAGACAATCATATTTTTGTATTTTGATTAAGGTACCTCAAACAAAATTTCAGTTCAATTACCTCATTTTCTTGTAATCGGGCATAAGATGGATTCTGTAGTCTCCCCCATGATGTGCTGTGGCCATAAAACTGACAGGCAGAATCTGCTTATTCATTTAGGAAGATAATGATATTGTCCCATTAGGAATCATATCAGTCTTGGTATTGAGCAAGATACATTGTTCTGTCAGTAGAAAAGGGTGTGAGCAACAGGCAACTGGAAATTCCCCTAGAGAAGTGTAACAGAAACCTCAAAGCACAATATTTCTGGAGATCAGTACAATGTCATCCTTTCCTCACACACTCCTGCTTGCAGACACTCTGGATATTTTCATGATTGGAACATAAATGCATAGCACAAAACCACCTCTGCCTGACCTCTTCCTCTCTTTCTAGGCAGGATCTAGCAAGAGCTGGGACACTGCTCACAAGCATGAGGGGGACCTGGCAGCAGCTGCTCCGGTGCCTGGAGTCAGGAAAACACTCCCAGCTGCAATCTCTGTTTGCACATGGACACACAGAGATGATTCATGTGATCTGGGGAACACGCAGACAATGGTTTGGTAAACCTCTTATCTAGAAAAAGGAAAGTCTCCTCTCTCCTGAGGAACCTACCAAGCACTTCACAGTACTCAAGGTGCTGTGTTTACCTCTTCAGACACAAGTACTTAGCATTGAACCAAGCCCTATTTTCCTGCTGGCCCGAGGTGGAACAGGTCTCCCACACAAGCACTGATAAGCTGTGAAGTGCTCCCCATGTCTTAAAATGACACACACATGTTTAAATCCTTACCAAATAAAAATTTCAGTCAACAGGAGTAACTCACAACAGCTGAAGAGCAGATGTCTTTGAGTTTTCACTGGGGCCAAAGCTGCAGAGATCAGATTCATCTCAAATTCATGCACAATGGCTCTAAGCTCCATTTCACGGAACACTTTGCAACTCCACGGAAAGATCTGCCCCTTCCAGTGCCAGTTGCCATTCTGACTAGTGTCAATTCTTCTGTCAGAGAAGGCAAGTGATCTCATGATACCAAAGCTAATTATTTCAAATTTGTTACTAAATGACTTCTGGTAAAACCAGTGTGATGAACTACTGAACACTCAGTTCATTAGCTGTCATCCAGCGTGACATTTCCATCTTTCAAGCAGTATTGCAGAAAATCAAAGATACACAGGGCTGTGCTTCAAAAGCTGCAGAGGTAGCCATACTGTCTTCAAGAAAAGGGACTATGGGACATGGAAGACTACAGTAACCCATAGGCAGATAAAAAGTGTTTGAAAATTAATTCTTCATGTGCCCTTTAGACACTCAGTTACAAAACTAACATTAATAAAACAGAATAAGAACATAATAACAGAACTTAAAATAAGAACATAATATTCTGGAGACAGAATAAGAAAAAAAATCTTGGCACAAATGACTGGTCTTATGCTGTGGCACTTTAAAAGTCATCCTATGCAAATACTGTACTCTGTACCCATGAGACAGTTGTTATTTATAGGTAAGAGTAAATAGGTGAGAGTAAATGAGTGCTTTTTAACTGAAACCATTTAGGACAAATTTCTTACACAAAGGATATAATCACTATTCTATAAAACATTCTATATGTTGTGTTACAAGACTTCTTTAATCACTGTTTTCATTACCCACTTTATCTTTAAGCCATCAAATCTTTGAATCACCTTCTGCAAGAATTTATCAACTGGATTCCTACCTTAGGTACCCTCTGTAAAACTGAAAAAAGTGTTCTATTTTCTTCCTTTAGTTCTTTTAGTTGAGCTAACTAAATATTTTTTAAAAAAAAATTGTTTTCATTTCCTAGTTTTATTTGCTTCTTTTGAGATTTCTCTTTGCTCTGGATTTTAAAATCCATACTTTCTTGGTCTATTTAAAAAGCCCGAAATCTACTCTAAAATGCTTTAAAATCTTCACACTCTTTAAAACTTTTCCAATTTTCTTCCAGAAGACAGGTACATAGTGTTTGCCAGTGCCTGCTTAAGTGTTAAATTCATCTATTGCTTTCAGTCATCCTACTTGCCTCACTTCTTTTGTATTGTCACCTTGTGTACGTGACATGACAGGGATGACACAGATATCAATGTATTGAAAAAAATGTTTCATGCCTGTGATTTAATCCCTGGATCTGAAATTGTGTTCCTCTGTGCACTGTTTATACTGATCCACTCAGGGCAATTTCTCTCCATTGGTGTTACAGACTTCAAACTGACTCCCACAGCTTTCTAAGGATATAATTGCCAGTTCCTGAGACCCTTCAGAAATCACAAGCAGAGCAAGCATACACACTGTGGCACTCTTAAACTTGCATTGCTCCTTCAGCAGGAAAGGTCTCAGTGTTAGATAACTTCTACAGCTAGTTATGGCTAAGCCTTCATTTAGCAAAGGAAAATGTTAGATACTTCATTAAGAATAGCAAATACAATTTTGAAAATGGTAAATACAAAATATGTAAAATGTTCTCAGGACTTAAGAGTCAGCTGACTGTTTTGCTTCCAGTTATTAACTGGTGCATCAGTGATAACGTTGAGACTTCAGAACAATTTTACCACCTACTCCTGAAATTCTGCTTCCCTTGGCTAATCTCCTTCTTTGACCACTGCACAACTTTAGTGTCTTATTGAAGAAGTTAAACCTGCCAACCTGCTGCCTTCAGCCCAGGCTGAAGAAGGTTTACAGAATAGACCCTTATGTAAAAAAAATCATCTTTCTTCAGAGATACTCTCCCTTCTTTGTCTTTCAACCTATTTGGGTTTTTTATCAGCAGGACAAGCAGTCAGGATTTATATAAAAAAACAGTTGTGAGAAATAAGGCTTGGTGAAATCCCAGTCTACACTGAGTACCCAACTGCTACCTTCAGCTTATATGAATCAACCCTTCTACAAGTACCATCTTAGCTACTTACCTTCTTTGCAAGGGAAAAGGGCTGTGTGATTCCAGGATCTCAGGTGAAGAACTGCTTTTCAATTAAAGGCATCTAAATTATAATCACAGGGTCTTCAAAAGCAAACACCATAGCCATTAAAGAACTTTGGCATTTTTTTAGAGACTAATTTGCTAGCCACTTAGTGTTTGAGTACAGTTAACTGTACCAAACAGGGTACAGTAAGAGAGTTCCAGCATCCAGAGTTACAGTAAGAGTTCCAGCCTCAATTTCTCTCCTGATTCCCTTTGGACATGGATTATAAAAATGCTGATTTCACAGAATCACAGAATCTGCTGAGTTGAAAGGGACCCACAGGGATCACGGAGCCCAGATCCTGGTCCTGCACAGCACCATCCCCTGGAATCACACCATAAATTTCACTATAAAATGAGGCTTCTGCTCCCTCTTTCTAAACAACTTTTAAGTTTTCTATCTTCTGCATAAGTGTGAACATACTGCTTGTTTCAGACTTCTTTGCAGGAAGGATCACTTTCAGCATAGTAGGACCAAGTGACATGCCTGTTATTAGATTCATACATTCACTGTGAAATCTTCAAAGAGTCTGCACATGAAATGCTGGCAGCACAAATGACAGATTTAGGACCCAACATTTTCTTCTTTTCCTCAAATTTTGTGAACACTGTAGGTCCTCAACTTAGATTTCAGGAGTTGCTAAGTTTTTTTTATATAAAGTAATTTGTTTTTTAATATTTTGATGGATCTGTGATCTAAACCACATTTGTAGATTTTTCACAGGGATGACAGATCAGTAATTTCCTCTGACACTAAAATGTGGCCATTATCTTTTACAGTTTAGTCATTTTCAATATTCAGAGTCTGTATTCATCTAATTTAAAGAACAGACACATATCAATGAGAATCTCTAGACATTTCTGCTAAGATTCTTTATGTGACTTTGCATGCAGTTAAGTTTCCTTATCCATATAAAAGCCTGATGGTTATATTTCTGCACAGTAAAACCCAAATAAATACTGAGAGTCATAAAAAGTTCCTTTTATTTCTTTAGGCAGTGGACTAAAGCAGTGCAGAAGAGGCTAATAGGTTCTGCAAAGCCATTGCTTTTTGCCCTTGTGCAAGTGAGCAGGACAGGAGAGAGAGTGACTGAAAAATTATTGTGACAGGCTCTCAGCTGGCCATAAGTCTGAAGTTGGAACCACTGTACTCTTCCCTTAAAAGTGACCAGACTAAACACACTAAAATGGCTTGCTATCAATGATTTATCAAAATACATGCTAAAGCAAGTGACTTTTGAATGTCCAGTTAAGTATAGAATGGTGAGGCAGAGTAAAATAAAAGGGTTTACAAACAAATCTTTCTCTTATTCACTGTACCTCACAGAGTAGGTACTTCCATTATTGTTTTCTAGGTCAACAATTTTTGTCAGCCTCCTGGAATGCAGCAAATTTTCTGTGGTCTTCTCAGGATTCCCATCAAGTTCCCCCTTCCTTCGGGGAAGTTTCGGCAAGCCCTCCCGCAGATTTCTGCCAGCTTCATGCCCCTCTCAGGAGTTTCTCAGCCTGCATTTGTGCAGCAGCATCCCCAGTCATGACATTTATCACTCCCCATCTGTCCTATCTCACTCTCCCCCATAACCATGTTCAGTTGTCCCCAGGAAAAAAAACAGTTTCCCCACTTTCTTGCTGGTGCCAAGATACTGGTGCCGTAGCAGTGTGAGCACTGATATCAGGCAGCCTTCCTGCCTGCTGTTCAGCCACATTCCTTCATGTGCACATACAACAGAGTGAGTGGGAGAGGGTATTTATCATAGTTATTTCCAGTGACTGATCTGGCCTGTGTGAAATTAGCACACAGTTGCATCCCAACTTATCATACTTATTATTATTTTGAAAATCAACATATCATTGACTTCTTCAGGGCTGGAGGGATGGGCATTTACATTAAGACTAACTACAGGAACCCAGACACATCAGCAACCTTGTCCAAAGAGCAATCATCTGTCCTCTGTAAGTATGCAAAGATGCTGCAGGGCAAACCAAGATGGAAATCACTGTTTCTCTGAGGCAAGAAGGCCACTGTTCATTGTCTTTTAACACTTCTCTGTAGCAAGAGAATTACTTTGAACAGCCTCAGAGTTAGACTCCAGTAGGAACAGAAGCTTTTCTTTAGAAGGACATAAGAGCCTCATTTACTTTATGCGAATAGAAGTGCCTGATATTGCAAGCAGCAGGAAATACTCCCTCTCAAAGATGCAGGGTGCTGTCAGTCACTGGTATCGTCACTCTTAAAGAAGGAGGGTTTCTCTGGACTCAGAAGCATATGAAGGTACTTAGGGAGAGGGGGACTGTCCCTTTAAGTACTGGGTTTTATCAACAAACTGGAGATGCCATGAGAAATTTCAACCAGCAGCAGGCTTTATAGGTTTCTCCAAAGTAACAAAAAGAGAACAAAGACTGTGACCTGCAGCACTGCTCTCTCCCTAACAGCTCCAGAGCAGAACAAGTCATACATTACAGCCAGCTACCCTGCAAAGGAGATGTGTAAGACAACATCACGGGAATGTGCTGTGTTGATGTAAAAAATTAGCTGTATTTATTTTCCTTTTTAACCAATTGATATTTTGTACTGAAGATTATCTATCTGACTATTATTTTTAAGGATCTGATGGCTTTCTGCAATTGCTTGGAATTGAAATATTTGTTTAATGATGAGAACATTTAACATTTAAAAAAATAGCTTTTTTTATGTTTTTTTTACTTGCTTTTTTAAGCCCAGCTACATTTTTCCCCTTAAGCTGTTTGGCTCTTTTGCTCTCCTTTATAGCTACAAGGCGGAGTATGTTATTATTTTTGGGAATGTTGCCTTTTATATTCTTTCTTTATTACTTACCCTAGTCTCTTAATCTTTTCTAGATATGTTTGGGTGTTCTTTTCATCGGGAAGTTTATTTATTTTTTTCTCTGTACAATATGTTCTGTACTTCCAAATCTGCTAGACACTAATTTTACTTAATTATCTCTCCTTAAATGTTCACCCTCTTATAATTATTATGTTTCAGGTTCTGGGGTTGTCATAAAATATATTAAAGCATTCATCACGTTTTCCCTTTCTTTTCTGTCTCAACATCAAATTCCCTTTAATGGAAAAAAACAGAAAAGAAAAGAAAACCTAATGTCTAATTTGTAAATGAAAGGGAATAAAATATATTTAATAGTGTGTTAAGAGATAGCAAATATTTTTAATTAAATTGTAATATGGAAAAAAGCAAGTCTTTTCATAGTATGGATGGAATTGCAAATCTTATTTATGTATCAGTTGACAGATTTACTGAGCTACTTCAGAGAGTTTAAAATTTTAATATAGATGATATCTTTCATTTTAGTGAATATTTGTGTATGAGATGATTAATTAGACTGATACAACATAAAAATGAAGTTTAGTGTTTGCAATCAGGCTAACAATGTAGTCATCATAGGTGAAATTTGCAAAGTTTTTATCAGCCATGTAAGGGCCCCCATAACTTTCAGTTTTTTACCTTCTAAATTTCCATAGAGCTATAAAAGTGGTGCCCAAGCACCAGGTTAGCTCTGTGCTGGAATTTGGCATTCTGGCTGCACCAGGGGAAGGTCCCCCCCTGGAAATCAAGTTGTCTATGTTTGAATCAGGTATGAGACACAAGAGATTGCAGCATCCTGGACTATTTTTGTTCCTGGCAAAAACTGACACCTGAAAAGAGAGAAACAGTATTTCTGAGATAGAAATGCATCTTCAGTCCCATTCTTGCTCCTGGCCTTGCAATACTTTGTGGCATAAACATGGGTTACACTTAAGTTTTTTATGGATTACAGTTAAGTTTTTACTGAAGCCCATAAGTTGCATCTCTCCTGAACATGTATTCCTTGTTTGACAACAGTGTAGAGTACCTCCAGACAATGATTTTTATTAGATTTCTGGAGACATTTGTCTTTCTTTATGTCTATAAAGAAGACAAATGCATCTAGACAGATCAATAGTAGTTTCCTTTCACTTCAAAACTATGCACACTGTCTTTATTTATATTATGAGTCTCACAGAGATATGTATAGGTCCTTTAAGTCACCTAAAGATACTGCTTAGAAGGTCTTGCTTGCAGTCTCTAAGCTTTCATGAAAATCAAGGTTATTAAAATTCTCCACCCTCTTTTTATTCACAATTGTCATTATTCCTAACAACTTTTAAAACATAACGTGAACTGGGAATGAACCATGGACTTTAAAAATGCCAAATATTACAATCTGTATTTCTACAGTAATATATCTTATTTCTTCAAAGGCTCAAGATTAAAATATTTCCTATCAGTAACATTTGGTTCAACCTGGAGTGAAATTATCAGTTCATGGGTCACAGTTTATAATTATCTTTTTTCTCTCAGACCTTATTAATCACACGAACCATCTATAACAGATTTTATAAAAGGCTTTATTTTGCCCAGTTTTGCACATAAATACTGTGTTTGTATTTACTTCAGATACAAATGGTGCCACCTGCTCCTCTTAGTACCCTGACATTTGGTGCTAATTAGATGGACTTGCATTATCAACAGCACAAAAATACAGCACTGCAGCAGACTTGGTTACCATGGATCCTAATGCACTCAGCATTCCACAGGAAATTTAGCAGAGCATAAGAAATAAATCTATTCCTGTGTGAACCTGAACCAGTTCTATGACACTATTAAGGTACATTCTCAAAGTCTTCTAAATTCAAGGGTAAACACCCTTATTATTTCTAAACTTTTATTAATACATTCTACCACTGAGTCACCATGTAGGTGAAACAAAATTGCAAGTAGATTTTAAACACCCTGACAGGGCTAATGGAAACAAGTCATGCATTCAAGCTGTAAAGGAAAGTAAGTCTCGACTGGGGATCAGCTGCTACAAAAGACTACTGGCACCTGTAAGTGAGAAAAGTCAAAACTATTCTTACACATGGGAGTGTCACGCTGAATAGCTGCTGTGAAAACTCACATTATTTGTTTCTTTTCAAGTCTACCTGAATGTACCTAATTATTATACTCTAGGACCTAACAAATCTGCTAATCAAAAAGTTGCTTCTACAAAGTGATTTGACATAGCTCGATAAACTCAACAGATGAAATTAAAAGAAAAGGAGGAAAAATGGATTATGATGCAAGCAGAAGGTGAAAAAAATATAAAATAACAAAGAAATAAAACCATTAAATAAGCAGACAATATTAAAAAAAAAAAATCTTTCTGCCTTTCTCACAGTGACATGCATATAATTCTCTCCATCTGTTCTAAGGCCCAACAACTCCATGTTTCACAGTTGAGGTAAATTAGAAATATCTTCTTGAGGCATCAAACTTTGATGTTCTTTGAGAATCCTCCTTCATTGTCAGAATTGTCTGCATTCTTGTGTTGTACACATCTTTGAGTGCTATGGTGCCAGAATTTCTGTTTCTTTCAGAGTTGTACCCAAACACTCACATCTCAAAGGAAAAGTTCAGCTCCTGAGTTATAAATTGCACATCCTCTGTTCTCCAAATGGGCTTTTCTAACAAACTCCAAAAGGAAAATTTGAAAATTAATGCCTTCCCCTTGCAACTAGAATGATTTGCAGTAGTATGAAGCAATATGCTGCAAATAAGGTGAAACCAGGGATAGACCCACTTATGAAAAGCCTACCAGCACAATGCTAGGAAGTATGAGGTATGATACAGAACGACACAAGGCTAGGCTGCTATCTCCATGTAACATGTCCCCTCATATAAGGGAGGTCATCAAGAAATCTTCTGAACTAGGAAAGCTTATGTTAGAGATGAGATTTCCACAGTTACCAATGTACTTTGAATTAAAAACAAACCAAGGAAATCACTTCTTTCTTGAACGGTAACTCATCAGGAACCAAATATGCTCCATTTCTGATGTCATCATACTGCCAAAATTAGTCTTTCAAAAAAGCCAAATAACCCATCCCTGTGATACCTGTGCAGTAACTCATTAAAGTTTTCATCCTACTTTTTTCAAGGGATAATAGGCCAGTATAAAAGAAGAGCCATAAATGTTCCAATTTTTGGAAATGTTTAAAATAAAACTGTTTTACAGGAGCATTAAATTTGCATTTTTCACAGTCTTTCATTATCTTGTAGGAATTGATATAGCTGGCTTTCAGGAAATATGTAACTGTTAAGTGGTGAGTTTACCCAGCTCCTGCCTGACATTCTACTTCTGCAATCATATCTCTGATTTTGAGGAAGAGGTCAAATGCCCAATTTTGATAGTTTCTGCTGAAAAATAGCCCTATAGGAGGATAAATCCATTGTCCAGAGACATGGAAAACTACTAGACACGAATGTCAATATTTTTATCAGTGCAATTCATCATAATCAGCATTCATTCACACACACTATTATTATTGTCTCCATCAACTGTGTGCTAGATAAAAATTTACTGTATGCTAGATAAAAATTTACTCATGCATGTACTGTACACAATAAAATATTATACACTTCTCTGATAAAATATATCTTTTTTCCTGGGTCCTAAATAATACATTTTTGTCCTCATCTTAAGCTATAGATTTCTGGGGAGTGTTTGTTACAGTTATACTTACTATAGAATGTAGTTCCATTACAGTACATATACTTTCTAAAATACTTAGCAACATTTGGGTTGTAGGGAAAATGGTAGAGAAAACCAGGACTATGTTGAAAATGAAACTGTTGCATTTTAGAACTGAACCAGTTTGAAACTTTTGCATTTGGTTTTTATTTTAGATAACTCACTATAGTATTTTCATTGGATGGAATAAGGCTTAATTCTCTTTTCTTTGAATTGTAAAATGAACTGGTTCAATTTCAATTCCAAATGCCAAAATCCTTTTTAAAATAGAAGATTGATCTTCTTTGCAGTCCTGCTTCTCAAGAGGATTTCCTGAATAATAAATTAAGAATAAAGGTTTTGACCCTAATTACATTTTTTCCTGCTTTCCAAAATAGGCTCTTAATGTGTAACAGCAGTCATTTCAAACGCTTTCCTTCACCTAAGATCAGGAACGAGGGAGAGGGGATGGGAAACAGCTCTCCTGAGGCCTGCCAGTACATGCCAACACAAAGAGGTCCAGCCCTAAGGCCCATCTCCCACAGGTTCCCTTTCTCCAGGCTGCCTGCCATGTCTCTCAGCAAGTTCTTCAGTCCTTCACCTCTGACTTAGACTTTCTACTGTGAATTGAAGATCAGTAACACAAACATTAGAGATAAGAGAGGGCGTTGGGAAAGGCAAAAGATTTTTCTCCAAAATCATCCTTTGTGGGCTTGCATACAGATAGGGATTAAGGGAAAGGAGATTTTATACAGGAGATTAATGCATACTGAGACGTATGTACATGCATGCTGCAAACCATGTTAATATTTAAAAATTGAAAGCCCAAGAGAGTAGGTCTGTATGAATGTCAAAACCAAAAGAACAGGGTTATATCAGCATTTGATCAGAAAGTCAATCACATACAAAGTTGAAGAACATATGATCAATCAAAAGTTTTAATAACACATGTTTTCCAATTACTCCCTGCTCTCTAGGGAGGTATCACAAGAACACAAAGTGCAAGCACCTAAAATGACTATTTCCTTGTGGGACTCGCTATGGAACATTTCTACATGGATAGACAATGTATTTAAGACATTCTTTAGGTAATCATAGTCATTCATAAGATCCTTCAGCTGTGAAATGTTACTGAGTTCAGTGCAGTTCTGCACTGATACATAAGTGGCCCCCATACAGCCTACCTTGCATGACTGGAGCTGTATTTCTAAATATTGCATAACAATTTATTTAAATGCATAATTACATCCAAAATGCTTGATCATAATGTAATTAGTTCCTCACATTGAAATAAGAATTAAATTAAACTATCATTAAAACTTTTTTTTTTTTTTAAGAAAGGAGCACTTTGAGAAAAAAACAAAAATAATCATAAACTTGTTGGCAAATGAATCAATAAACTGACCTAAAGCAAAATATGCATAGTCTCATAAAAGTTACATAAGACTTGAACATAATGAAATTATGATCATTTGAAATTTTACATAGCCACATTTCAGACAAGCAAATATAATAATGAAGCATCAGCCAGAGATACTGTAAATGACCAACAAGAACAGAGAACCCCAAGAAGAGAAAGGATGCTGGTCTTTATGTGGATGAATTCTCTAGACACGATTTGAAATACAACTACAAATGAGCACCTTTGTAATAACAACCAATATATGGTCAGATAGGCCTTTCTAAAATTGAATAAAAATAAATATATAAACCAAGGCAAAAATTAATACAGGATTTTTTAAAATTGTTATTTAAGGAGCACTGTAAAAAGGTGAGGAAGGTGGTAAAACCACCATTCATATCCTAAAAACACACTTTCTTTTTTATAATGCCACATATATTACTGGAAGTAAACACAAAGCATTTATGTTAAAGGCACCAAAAGCAAAAGCCAACATGATTCAATATTGCAGTGAAGGAGGTTACAAGAAGTTTTAGTTCTTTTTTTCAGAAGAGAGATTCATGTTAAATGAGAAAAAATAAGTATATGTATTTATATGTACATAGACTGGGGAAAACAGAACCACATAACAGCAGACCAAAAGAGTAATATGCATTGTAGTCCACTCTCAAAAACAATTTTGCTTTCATTGAGATCTAGAGCGTTTCAGAATATAGTATTGCTGAGATCAAATTCTTGGTTGGTTACCTTTTTCATAGGATGTTCAAACTTCTCGTCTCTATTTCAAGGTTCTGTTCAACTTGACTACAAAGCTCTGCTTATTTTCACCCTACTCATAAGATCTAACTCTTGTCTTCTGAAGTGAAAAGCAATGTAGCTTTCCTTCTGATCATTCCTTTAAAGCTTTTCTTATCTACTCAGCCTTTGATTACTGACCACTCTGTGATTTTCACAAAGAATCAAGTTATTACTCTCATTGGGGGGCCATATCCTCTCAAATCTCATAACTCTTCATGTCAATAAAGCAACACTTATGTACAGCACTGAAGATCTGGCTATACATCTTTTGTATTTTATCTCTGTGAAACTAAGTTGCAAAATCTTTGGTTTGGTGTTTCAAACCCTGTTTCCTTTATTATCATCATAAATTACATGTAAGATTATTTCACAGAGGAATGGGTAAAAAAATTTCAGATAAAATGGAAAGTGACTTTAAAAAAAAATTCAGATTTTTATGTGACATATAAAAGGTAATTTCTGAAATTGAAACAAGTGGACATGGTGGTGTTTGGTCAAAGGTTGGACTCAATGATGTTGTTGTTATTTTCCAGCCTTAATGATTTTGTGATTCTAATATATTCTTCACAGTGGTTCTGTGAATTGCAGAGATTCAAGCAATTGCAGATATCACTCTTCAAGCCAGCACTTAGAATGCTCCTAAAACTGCCACTTTTAGAGGTTTGGTCAATTTTTCAAAATTTAAAAGGAATAAAATAAATTTGTTTCTTGTTTGCTGTAGTTTCAAAAGCCACAGTCAATTTAAAAAGTTACCTTGAAGTGCTTCTGGTGCTGGAAATTATTTGTTCATTTCAAGATGAGAGAATAATTGTTGATCTACCTGAGAGTCTTTGAAGAACTGTTCTTTTTCAGGAAAAAGTCTACCAATAGTCAGAATCCAGCTCTAAGAGTGAAAAAGCACCCGTATTTTCTGAACCAAACAATGCTTATGTGGCACTTAAGTTTCAGTGGACTCATACAAACAGGTTTACGATGTGCCCTCCTCTTTTTTCTTCTTCTTTGTTTGAAAGAATAGAACAGGAAAGTCTGTTCAACAACAAAATATGGAAAAGTTCAATCTCTGGCCAAATATTTTATATTTAAACACATGGAAAAATAAAGAACAGATTGGAAACAAGGGAACCCTGAAGAGCATGACCTCAGCACACCACCTGCCCCATCACTGCAGAGCTTTGAAGGCATTTGGATCTTTTAATTTTGTGGGGTCAGGTGAAATGTATGTAGTGCACAGACTTTCTCTTTCACTGTTTTATATTTTAACCAAGTAAAAAATCAGCCAAGACCATTCTTGGCTGCCAAAACTTATTTAAATGCTGAAGTCAGAGTAGAAAAACCTCAGAGCATTAAACACCCATTCTCTACTGTTACAACCAGAGATACCACTAAAGGAAGCACACCTCATTCCATGGTGCTTTAATAAACTGAAAGTAATTTATTTTTCACAGGGTATATGAGATCACAACACCAGCTGTATTTGTCTCAGTGACAGATCACATACATTATGTAGATTCATCAAAGTTTTTAAATCCTTAATTTTTCTGTCTCCTGGTATCACCTCTTCACAGCACAAAAGGATTTCAGACAGAATAATTAAATATTTAATTTTTTAAGCAAAACCTATATATAAAACAAAAATGTAAATCTTTTTCAACAAGTCATTTTAAAATAGTTTTGCATAAGCTCACAGGATATTGCATCCTTGAAATCTGGGGTTTTATCAATAAGCAAATGGTCACAAATCCAGATCTGAGGAATATTTTCTGATAATCTGCATACAGAGGACTGTCAGGTATTGACTGCCCTTCTGTTTCTATGTGTGAAAGTGCCTGTAAGAATGCTAAATGATCTCTTTAATTAATAGTCATAATTAATATTTTTTAAAAATTAGCATTATCACCAGGATCTTACAGGAACTGAAAAGGAGGATTGCTTTGTTGAGAAAGTGATGATCAGAGCAACCATGGAATGGGAGCCATTTCAGTTGGTTTGAGCAATCTAAAAGTGGGACACCTGATCCAATTTAGTCATCTAGGACTATTTGCAATCTGTAAAGAGAGATGGGCATTCTCACAGGGTAAGTCATACCAGTCTAAGCAGTTTACTGAGACATATGGGGGTGGCCTGCCAGAAGTTGGAGAATTAAGTAAATCCTTTCTCATGAGCTCCTTCCAAGTTCAAGCCTGCAAGCCCTAAATATGCATTAGTCTACAGTCCAAATCATTTTGCCCAGTCATGCAGTTAAACCAATGTGAACTCAATATGACAAATATACCTTTTGTGCCCTGTACCCTGATTTTAACACAAATTAAGGACACCTGTGCTTCTACCTGACCTTTCATAAGAGCCCTTCATACAAAAACACCTAACTCAAATATTGGATACAAATAATATTCTGGAAATACTGAACTACAATTGGTACATTTAATGGCTACACTTAACCACTGAAAGCCAAATTCTGACCTCCTTTCCTACACTGAATTATAGTAAAGTTCATTGTGTATGTCCCATTGATTTTTCATGGACTACTTCTGCAATAAAATTCTACTTGGTAGATTTAAAAGCATCTACATCTGTTTACAGGTGACCAGTCTGAACTCCCTTCCACAAAAGATGAGCAATCAGGAATATTTCATGGATGAATAATTACTCAATGTATTGAAAATGTTCATGATATAAAAGCAATCCTAAGTATTTCCATTGCTACTTGATGAAATGATGAAATAACTTCATTTATCCTTACTAATTATATCATAAAATTAATATAATTATTAAAATATATAGGTTTACTTCTGGTGTTGGTGGTAACTAAGATCAGAATAAGTTGAAATCTATTTTAATATCAAACAATCCGTATAGATATCACAATAGAAAGATAAATAATTTCTTTTGTTTTACCATTTGCTTTTCCCTTTTTCTCCTATTTTTTAAATTGCTTATATCCTGTAAATCAAGTACTAACTAATAGAGAAAATACTATTGTGTGGGAAATTTTGCATCAACAATTTATTTGCAAGTCACTCCATATTCCCTCAGAGTCTTGTGTGTCCAATGGATGTGATTGGTAGCAAAGATTCCACAGTCAGCTTGGCTCCTGCTAATGCTGCAAATCCAACCACTGTGATTTTTATGTCAGATTACTGTACTTGCACTGAACAGCAATAGACATTTTAGAAATACAAATAACATGTCAAAGCTTATTTGGGGGTTGTGCAGAAGATACATTTCAAACGGGAATCAAGAAAATGGCAAGCAACAACAAAAGAATGGAAAGAATAAGAATTGCCCTTTCTAACTCTCATGCCTAAACATCCCAGTTACAACTCACAAATCACAAAGAGGGAGAGCAACAGCTATTTCTGTGTACTCTAAAAGAGTCCCTCCTGAGCCTTAGTGCCTCTTGAGAATTGTGCTAAATTCATGTATCTCAACTGCATCTGTGCTGGTTTTCTTAATTTTCTGTAAGTCTCATCAAGAAAAGAAACTACTTTAGGAGTGATTTGATGGTAATGGAAGCATTGCTCAAACAAAACAGCAAGTCATTGGGCCTCTAAAAGATTCACATTCTGGTTTTCAATTTGTCCCATAAACTTTTCAGAATGTGACTGCATACACATATGAGTAAATTTACTTCTTTTTATTAATATTTTTAGGGGCAACTGTAATTTCAAAGAGGTTAGTTAAGAAAATAAATAGTATCTCTGAAAAGTTCCTAAGTATGCATGGTTTTTATTATACTGCACCATGATTTTTTTTTTTTTCAGTGAAAAAAACAGCTCATTTTGATGGAGCAAATTGAAATTAGGCTAATTGACACAGGTCTCTATACTTTTGGAAACTCTTCCATCTTTATTTTTAGCAGCACAGTCAGACATTATAGGCAGTTAAAGGCTGATTAGGTTTGCAGAGTAGTTAGAATTCTAACCATACAAAACAGGGGGAAGACTCCTTCTGTGGGGATGTACATGAAGAAAATTTATAATTAACAGTTTTGTTGAGGTTTTATGAAAGTGCCACATTACATTGATGCTTTATTAAAGGACCCCATTTTGCTGTTCAAAGACCATAATCAATGCCTTCAAGGGATTCTGTGGGCAAAATCCAGAACAAATCTCAATGGAATTGTGGCTTCTTTTGTCAGATTTGAAGCTGATGCTATGTTTTTTCCCATTAAAACATGATGTAGTAAGCAACTTCATTTCATGTTACATTTCTTTCTGCTTAAGCATACAAACACAAACACATATCTACTTGTAAAAGCACACACAAAAAAAAAACATACAAATACAAAAAGAGGACTTCTGAAATTCCTGTTAGCTTGAAATCAAATATTAGCAGTCTGTGAGGTTAATGGAAGCAAATCTCAGTAGATTTGATTTAATTCTCTTACCCTTCTCTCTTTACACTTCATCATTAATGCTGCTTGCTTTTACTATTACTGGTTTGCTTTTTTGAAAAAGTGACGTTGTATATTGTCTCTATTCAATGTAATTATTAAAAGAGTATTCTGCAATATCTTTGTTTGATATTTTCAAATATTTGCATTCATCCTTTTGTAGCCTTCTTAAGGAAGACAAGATCTAGAAATCTACATAAGGTGGGACTGACAAGTAATAGCTCAACAACCAAGAGTCAGAGCTAAAAAGTCTGACAGTCCACATTATTTCTAAGTAATGCTAAATCTTCAGCTACCAAAAACTGGTCCCCTCTTAGGGTCAATTGGGAAGCTGAGGATATTGAAAAATTCCATATAGGATGTTAAATTTAAAGTAGAGAAAGAGACATACAGTCTCTGCCATCTCCTGAAACCACCAGGCAAGCCCTTCCTCTTGAAGAATCAACAGGAATCAAAGGATGAAAGAATACTGTCTCTGCCTTTACATTTTTCTGCTGGGGCACAGGGATGAGTGAAAAGCTATCCATCTCCTCACCTCTCCTCCCCACAGAGAACCCAGTGCTAAAAAACATTTACTGAAGACCCCTGAAAGGATCATGTCTCACTAAAGATGCTTTTATTGAATACAGAAAAGCTAAACCTTGAATAAATAGGTAAAGTAGGGCTTCTTGTAACCTCTACATACGGTTTAATCTTGGTAGTGCTCCTTTCTTTTCCATTTTGTTGTAGCAAGACAAATGAGTTTTCTCTGCAAAGGCCTTTCTTCTTACCCAAGTAAAATTGTTTAAGGGTAGTCATTGAATTATTGTTTCATGCTTACTAATTTAATGGCCCAATTTGATATTTTTTTTAATTCCAGAAAAGTCAGAACAAGAAATCTCTAATATTTTTCAATGCACTATTCTAATATTGAGGATTTGATCAATGTACACTCACATTCAGAAACACACAGAGCTAGCTTCAAATCAATAGTGGCAAAAAAATTACTTTTTCAAAGTTTAGGTGAATCATTGCTTTCTGTAAAATGGCAAAAATCAGAAAAGAAACAAACAGGCAAATTCAAAAGAAACTTATTACTTTATGTATCTCCAGAGCACAAATTCTTATAGGAATGAGAAGCAACAGCAACCACAAATAAACAGGATTTCAACATTCAAATAAACTGTTCAAGTTATTACAATGCTAGACTGTGATAGTCAGTAATGTATAAGAAAAGAAAAGGTAAGAAGGCTTATGCCCTTGTGTAATTCTTAACCTTAAAGGAAGATAAATTCCTTTCATACTTGCAGTGCTTAAAAGACTGTTGATTTTACATGGAAAATAAAAGAGAGAAAGGTTTTTCACTATTAAGCATTTTCTAGTATCTTCATAGGAAAAAAAAAAAATGCTTGAAATTGGATTAGACCAGTAGCATTCTCACTGCAGGCAGCAAAAATTTATAGCTATGAATAACTTGACTTAATAGAGAACAGGGATATCAGTTTTGTTGCTGGGAATTACAAATATTATATGAGAAAAAGATTCAAGTACCTCCTAAGTAAGATAAACAGGAAGGCATAATAAAATACATCTCAAGCCTGAGAAAACTTCATACCTATCAGTTTGCCTTATAATATCATTGGAGAGAGAGATTTTCAGATTGTGCCTGTATCTTGAGCTTTTGGATTTCTTTCAGTGTACTACTGCCAGCTGATATCACAAAATCACTGAATCATCCAGGTTGGAAGATACCTTCAGGATCATCTAGACCAACTGTCAACCTGGCACCACCACAATCACCTCTAAACCATATCCCAAAGTGCCACATCCAGACACATCTTCAACACTTATACACACAGTGACATGATTTACAAATTGGACTCATGGGCAACATGAGACTCTTATTTTCTGCAGTGCCCAAATCAAAATACAGGAAAATTACAATAAATGGTGTTTTTACATTCAGTCCTTAAGTTCTGAACTAGAGATGGGAACACAGAAGCACAGAATCACACAATGGGTCAGGTTGGAAGGGACCACAGTGGGCCAACTGGTCCAACCTCCCTGATCAAGCAGGATCATCCCAGAGCATGTGGCACAGGACTGCATCCAGACAATTCTTGAAAATCTCCACTGAGGGAAACCCCACAACCTCTGTGGGCAACCTGTTCCTATGCTTGGCCACCTACCCATGCCTTATAAGAATTGAGCTGAAAATCAGGACTAAGACATTACACACAAAATATCAGAGAAAGCCCACTGCAAGGAAAAGTGACAGTGGGGATAGGCCAAAGTTCAAGGTTTTCAATATTAAGTTATAAACAACTAAATGTAATAGTTCTTATATTCTTATTAAAATTTTGGGATTCATTCATTTTTTTCACTTACCACCATTGTTTCACAGCAGACTTGGCCATGAGGTAATGCCTTTGGCATCTCAAGGAAAAGATAAATTCATGGGTAGGATATTCTTTAATTTTTAGCAGACATAGAAGATCATACTACACACTCAACTGTTTTGAGAGCTTTGGTATGAAGAACCAGCTAGGATTTTACTGCTGCATCTCTTTTGTGCATGAGAGGCCCTGACAAATGAAATGGGGTGTGTCAAGACATCATTTGCTATTCTCTAGTTTAAATTGGGCTAGGGGTCATTCCCCCACTCTCTACCTATCATTTTCCTTAAATCACAGGAGGCTTATTTTGAACTTACTACCACCACCACCATCTCTTGATTCAGTTTACTTAAAATGAGCAGATTTGGGGTACTTTTGTTACCCAACCCTTTAATTTTGAGTTAGATAAGCATAGGGATCATGATGAATTGTCAGTTTGTGTCAGATCTGCTTCTGTTCAAGTGGGGACTTCTTCTATTGTGGCAAGCCACTTTTCAGTGATTTTAGTCAAGAGTCCTATCACTCATAGGTACTTTGCAGAAGAATTCATTGTTTTTTTTCCCTGCTGGTTAAAATGCACGTGCAACTGCCATATGAGACCTCCCATGTCTTTGTCCCATCACTTAGTACCATGTTAACTTTCTGGGCACAGGAAATATGTTTTCTTTCTATTTTCAGGTTCAGAGAACATACCAGATGTTTTGTTTGTTTTTTTTTTTTTTTCATAAAATATACAGATATCTGTTTCAAATTAGAAATTATTTTGGATCAAGATACAGCCTATACATTTCATACACTACTTTTGGTAATTCAATTTGACAGATGTGATGAGGCTGAGATAAGTCATACAACCATCTGTGGTAACATTAAGAGCTTCCTAAGCTACAACACATACACCAGTCATTCCACCTGAAGAACTTTAAAAAACCCATCTATTATCCACTTAAAATAGCAATAAGAAAATAATCCCTTTCCAGATGTGGGTAACTATTCAGCCGTGATTTACTGCTATATGAATCAAGGCCAAGGAGTAAAGGATTAGAGTAATGAGCTATCATTTAGCTCAGTGAGGAACTGAATATTACCCTTTTTGTTTTTTTTTTTTTGTGAGATATGTGGTAAAAGGCAGTAGACAAGGCGTTGCTGAAATGACAGAGTGAAAGCAAGGCTTTGATATCTAACTTGTGAAGCCCAGTGCAGTGTGTTTGAACTGATGGCACAATACACATACAATAAATCTGATGGTCCAGAAAGTGCAGGAATCCATGTTCTTGGAGACTTCAAAGTGCTTCTGTCTGACAAGCCCAGAGCAAGTGGGGTGCTGGCATGCAGAAAGTTTGGAAGGGCACCCCTATAACAAAGGCTATATGAAAGTGCCAGCAAGCAGCCAGAAATCTTGGGATGGCAAGTGAAAAAAAAAATAATGTTCCATGAGGAAAATATTATTTGGTGAAAGAAGAGATTGCCAGGAAAATCAAGGCACATCAAAGACAACTTATGTATGTAGTGCAGCAAAATTGTGTAGTGCTGCTGGCACTACACACAGAGATGATGGTCACAGCCAGCAGTGCTGGGAGTGGTGGAAGTAATTAAGGAAATGACACAAGGAGCCCTGATATTAGGTAAAAGTGTCTACACAAAAAGTAACATAAGCAATCTGCTGTAGCCACAGAAAGTAACACTCTTGTAATAAAATTTTCAAGTAACAACAAGAAAACATCTCATAGAGAAGATCAAAGTCAGCTGCAGATGTGTCTGCTGTAGTAGGCATCATGACAATTGCATCTGGGTATGATGCCTGAGCAAGCAGGTTTGCAAAAACTAGTGACAATTACTTCAAGTTTTTGCTCAAACTTTATTGAGGCTTTTAGTTTTCTAATATGGTACAGGATCCTTCTTTTATACATGGGGAGAAGTGATTGTAGAAAGAACATATTGATTTGCCTTTTCCTTCATCTTCAAACACGGTTTGTAAACTAAATAAGGAGTTCAAGACTTGACCTATCATAAAGACCTCAATAGTTTAAACATAAATTTAATTTTCACTGTATATACTTCAGGGTTAACAATATGAAAATTACCATGATGCACACAGTTGCTAAAAAAAAAAAAAATCATATTGACAACTACAGATAGGGTGAGAGAAGAGGTCATTGAAAACATAAATGGAATTGAACCACTGCCACTGGTCTTTAATAAAATCTGTACCATCATTGTGTTTGTGCAAATTAACTACTAAATTTCTCAAACATTGTCCATGAATTTTTTCTGCGGGTTAAAAAAAAAGTCACACGTTTCTTGCAACTCAGCAATATGCATTGGAGAACTGAAGGGAGACAGAAAAGTGATGAAAAGAAAGCAGCTCCTTTCCATCACTCCTAGAAACAATTTACAGATAATGTTTTATTTTCACAGTTACCTGTGCATTTCTTGATATTGCTATTTCTTTTTCCATGTGATCCTAACTTGCATCCAAAATTCTCCTCCCAAAATTCCGCAAACCAGACGTTTCTTCGATTGTTAGCAAGTGTTCTGCTCCGAAAATATCTATCAAATCCTACATTCAAGAGAAGTGAAAGGAGCATTAAAATATGATAAATATAAAAAATAGTATAAAAACATAAATTTAAAGGCAATATCAGATTTTTATAAATATAAGAACAAGAAAAAGCTTTAGACACAAACTATTTTATGAGCATAGTAGCATTTAAGGATTAGATTTCATTTCAAGACCACATAAAATAATGGGGTAGCTTTTTGTTGAACAAGAGGACATCCAGGACACCTATAATTCTGCTTCTATTTGTATAGTTAATGATGCCAGTTGAGAAACTGAAGATTCCTACTTAAAGCTGATGATCACTAGCCTTACCCCTGCAATCCAGCTGTCATAATTAAATCATGATTAACACATCCCATCTGGATTAGCTCCTTACAAGTATTTCCCTGTAGCTAAATTCTCTATGTAGCATCAATAGTGTTCATTTTTCCTAATCAATTACCAGTTTAGCACACTTACCCAGACATAAGAGATGTTACTATACCCAGTACCCTCACAGGAATAAGGCACTGTAAACCAACTTCCACTTCATCCACCAAGAATCTTTCCTAATACAGTAGCTTCTTAAAGTAAGTTTAGGAATGGAAAGAGAGGCACAGATCCATCTCCTCCCCAGAGAATAATCTGATTCATTATCATTCTCCTTATTTGTCCCAAAGAATGACCAGGCTCTGGTTAAGAAGCTCTCAACTCCAAGTGTCATTATTAGACATCATTATGAGACAATTACAAGATTGCCTAATTGCAGATTCAGCATCTCTTCATCTCAACATATATATTAAATTATTTCTGAATAAAGCAAACTCAGGTAACTTGGTTGGAAATCTTTTCCTGAATTCCCTGTAATCAAGGGAAAATTTTTACATGATTTTTTAATTATTTCTAAAGAGACCTAAAGTACTTGACAGAAGTACTTTAGTATTTGACAGAAAATGAAAGGTTTGTGCCACATTCTTACCATCTATGGATGTTCTTTTGGGTAGAATGGTTACTGCTCCTTCTGCAATCTCCTCCTGCTGCTGGACTGGTGAAATTTTTGACCCCCAGCTGTCTGAGCCAATCCAGAGGAAATGTCCAGACTGATTAGCTTTTTTGGCTGCTTCCAGTACTCTCCTGCCAACAAACAACAAATGACCAACTGAACAAATTCCACTTACAAAGAACTTGAGAAACTCAGCATTTTGGTTATGCATAAGCTTACAATAATTAATTAATCTATAGTTTTCACAGTCTAAGGCATATTCAACAGGTATAATGAACTAAAGATACAGTAATATACAACTTTTCATTTTTAGCCATATTTTTCTAGCATTCTTATTGGTTTCTTCCTTATCAGTTGCCAAATAGCTATCTATTGGCACTGCACTCCTAGGAGCTAGGAGAAGTCTGGAATTACACAGAAGAAAGGACCCACTCTATAAGCACAACTCAATTTCTTATCATCAGATTTCCAAGAATTTTTACATAGGATTGAATCTGAAACTTCTTAGTTAGTCTATTTTCCACGAGCCAATGAAGCATCTTTGTAAAGAGGAACATCTTCAAAGCACAAAATTAGGAAACAGGCACCTAATATCATCTTCATTTGCAAACATGATCACTGCTCGAGCATTTGGAGTTTCCAACAAGCGCTTAATGATCTTTTCGAATTCTCCTGGTCTTGGTTCCCGAGGGATTTTGAGTGACTGAGCAATGCAAACACCTCCTAGAAAAAATTAAAAGGATAAAAAAAGGATTTTAACACAGTAAAGATCCACACTTCAAATAATTTTTAGCTAACCAGGCAAACAGACAAAGCAAGGTACTAATCTGAGATACAACAGCACAACCAAAACATTATCTATGTGGTTTGAGACATGTTTTGTACAGGCTAACACACATAATGCTGCATTAAAGAGTATAACACAATGCCCTGTTACTTTATGTTTTAAGCACATTTTTAAACACCATTCTGAGACCGGTTGTCAAGCGCCACACTCTGGCTCAGCTGGACCAAGTTCCCCAGACCTACCTAATCCATGGCAGCTGAGAACCCAACCTTGCCACAGCACTGCATTGAGCCATGGATTCACAGTTTTACAGTTACCTTATGTTCACGATGTGGCTCTTTGGTATCAGGTACTGCCACACACCTCTGCTTTGTCAGCAGAGAGTATGTAGCAGAGAATATATACAGATCACTTTTAATTGTTATTATGACATTCTTAAATGTTATTGTGACATTCTTAAATGAGTTGTCTTAATTATTTAGGAGGCTGTCATTGAATATACTAAATTACTAATCAGCAAATGAACACAAACGCAGAGATTATATTGATCTTTCTTCCTGACAGAGGGTGCTGATTGAAATCTTTACATTTTACCTGTCAAGTAAAAAGGGCCGATTTCTACAGAAACTTAGTGATTTCTTATAGCTTTCATGGACAGTTCAGGGGAATCTCTACTCTCCAATTACAACACTGTTATCTGTGTTTCAGCATGCTAGAGAAGAATTTCTTGAGCCTGTTTCATGAATCACTGAGTCCATATTGCTACCAATTTCCAATACCATAGGTGATCTTTCTGGTTGTTTGCTGATTTGCTTCTTTTTTCTCTATGAACTATTGCCTGATTCTCATTACTACGTCTAACACTCACCAATGATTGTTCTTGAATTTTTTTATTCCAACCATAAGAGCCTATTGGGGGGAATCTAATCACTAATAAACACAGAAAATTAAGAAAATGAGAAAATATTTAGCTCTCACCAAAAGTGACAAGTTACTAGACAAGCGCAAGCAAATTGTATATTTTGTATCCCTACATCTAATTACTTCTACACTAAAGATTGTTTTCAGTGTGACTAAGAACGTGTTTTAAAAGAGGTGTTCTATTTTTAATGAGTTTTAAAAGAGGTGCTCTATTTTTAATTAATGCTGGAACTTATCTTCTGATGTATAAGATCATTTGAGACACATATGTTTCTTTGCATTAAATGCAGTTAGTCAACTAAAGTCACAGTTAGATGGCTGTGTGTATGGGGAGGCTTTCCAGCTTTCTCATCCATCTTGTTCCTCCTATCAAAATGTTAGAATTCTGTTTTTTCAAAGTACTTGACAAATTAGGTTGATGAACACCTTCAGTGGTAGGATTTGAACAAAAAACAAGGGTCCAGCAAGGTGAAGCTTGGCATGTAGATTAACATGAAGGTGTTACCAAGGTCCCTTCTGTAAGCTTTCTTAAGTCTGAATCAAGTTTAGATATGGCATAAACAAAGCATGGAGTTATCAACTGCCAGTGTAAAAACAGCAACTTTCAAATTACATCACCCAGTTTTAGTCACAGGCAAGCATATCACCTTTTTCAGTTATACATCAGTTACTTGAGATGTTACATGATTATTTTATTTGATTGAGAAATTCATTCTATAGTGCAGGTTTGTCCTGATTCTTCTCTGCTTTACATGAAAGAAATAATATTTGCAAGTCAGAATACCTGTCATTTATAACGAAATTTGTTTGTATATAGGTCCTTACCATCCATAAATAGCACAACACTATAACATAAATAATTTACTGTTATATGCTATAAAATGGAATATAGAACATTTTTATGGCAACAAATTTCTTCACATTTTTACGAATAACCTGTCTCCCCATGATGGAAAACTAATTTGTCAATAACAAATAAGCCTTTATAGCAGGTGATCCTTATATTTACCAGGTATTTTTGAAAATCCAGTAATGAAAAATGGACACTTTACTGTGAAATGCTTTAACCAATTATTTAAGCAGATATTAGGCTACAGTGATAGACACTTCAAAGTCCTTTACTTTTTTTCTTAAGTACCAGGGCTGAAATGTAACAGAAATATTTAGCAGATATCCTGTAAATTTAATAGTCAGCAATTCAATGTCAGAAAAAGAAATGCTCAAAAAAATGCCAAGCTCTCAGCTGTCCCCAGTCATTCAGCACAAAAAGTGAAACAGATCCTAAAAAGATATAAAGGAATAATTTTTTACCTCATACATTTTGTAAGTGCATTTTTCAACTACTTCTACTCATGCAATGGCCCTTAAGGAAAAAAAATCATTCTACCCACATAAAAATCAAATGCAAATATTACAAAATGCATATATATAATAAACTACATACATCCATCTACAATTTTTGTGAAATGGATATCAAGCAATGAAGAACTGCAGTATCTAAAAAGGCTATTTTCAGTGAAAATAGTGTAGAAGAAACATCATTCCATCATTGCAACAGCAAGTTCAGTCATGACTGTACTGTGTATCTTGGCATCTCTGCATTGAAGAATGTGTTAAATCATACCAGGAACAAAATAATAAGCACTTCAGCCTTGTTGCTACATTTATAATTAATTGTGTAGGCTATCTCCAACTCACAAAATACTTTGTATACATCCTTACCTATATATTGCATATACAACTGTTGCTTAAAAAAATAACAGGATATCAATTTTCAGCTAATGATGAATTGCTGGATCCACAAAGGTATTCACAACATTACAGTGTCCAACCTTTTGGCACCCTGCTGCCTTTGAAATCTACAGCCTGGGCTAAGTGCCCAGACACAGAGAGAGATAAGCCGAGGAAAAGGATTCCTATGAGCCAGCAAACTAAATAAGGAATAATTATTCCTCCAAAATAGGTTGCAGAGGTACTAAAAGGACAAGTTTAAGGCCAGTAGTTAGGATTAATCTCATGAAGTGTGAACAAAAGAGAGATTTCCCCAAACCAAGAATAAATAGGGCTTGAGAACAGATGTCTCATACGTGATACCAATGGATTTACTACTTGCTGCAGAGGTGCCAAAGGGCAGATGGTTCAGACATCTAAGGTCTCAAGAGACTTTATGGCTCTGAATTATAAGAACAAATTGTATTTCACTCCATCAGCATTTCTGACTGACTTGGCATGATGACTGCTTGTCTCTGTGGCTGGTTTCTAAGATCCTTCATTGTCTGGGGATGTACTTTAAAAAAATGCATTGGTCTAAATTTCTCTTGGCTAAAATGATGATAAATGTAGCATTTGTATAAGGAAATGAGAGCTAACTTTTCTCTTACTGAAAAGAAAATTATATGTTTAAGCCCCATCAATTAGAAGGACCTATGATGAGGCTTCAGAGAGCGCTGCACTAAAGTCATTGAGGTAAAGAAGGGAGTCAGCCAGACAGACTAATTTCAGGTAGCTACTACAACAGACATCAGTAATTGTACCCACTGCTATGGTATCCATTCCCTAATTCATATATGACACAGGAGATGAAATTAACACTTTGCATCTATCACACATTTCAAAGACATTAAGAGGGCACTGCAGGAAAGTAGCTCTTCAGCTACTGTGGAGGAAAATAAAGTCTTACCACCAAATTCTGCTAACCCTCTTATGCCTGTTTTCAGATTTGTAAAGCCAAGGTTGTCCTCAGTCAGCCCAGAGCTTGATTGGAGGAATAAAACAGTCAATATGAACTACCTTGTGTCAGTGCTGACAAGTAACCATTTGTCTTCTGTCCAGCAGCTATGAAGTGCCATACCCAGCACCTGGGGCAAGGGGATGATAAAGAGAAGGAGAGCAGAGGTGGGAGCTGGAAATCAGGCTCAAGGCAGGAGCCTTATTCCTGATAAGGGGCTCAGTCCAGCCATTCCACACCATGGTTACAGCTGGAAATTCATGTGCTTTTAAAAACAGAGACATAACCAGACCTGGTCTACATCAACAGGTTTTTATCTGTGTTGAGATAATATCACATCTTAAAAAAATTGTTCCAGGCTAGGCTTGCTTTGCTTACAGGTACTCTGTATAACACAGCTTGTGGGAACACAGGTTATCACTAAACAAACAAACAAAACAAAACAAAACAAAACAAACAAACAAACAACAAAAAAAATAAGTGAGATATTTGAAGATATTGTCAGTACAGTGGATAAATAACCCTTTTTTGGTGGTCTCACAACAATGAGACAAATGAAAAAAAAAAAAAAAGGATAGGTAGGGTTTCTTACCATCAAACTTGGATGGTAAGAAATTAGAATGTTAAAGAAAAGGTAAGTGATTGTTTTGCATGAGACTTTTACTGGTGTTGATAATCAGTCACTTCTAGCAATTATTATTTAAATTAAAATCAACTTGCCATCCTCTTGTGTCTCCCTAGATTCCCTTAAGAATAATTTTCCAGAGTATGAGTCAACAGGGAGTGACACCTAGGAAGATATAATTACAAGTTGAAGATAAAATTTCTCAAGCAATAATTCAAAATTAAATGTTTCCTTAATGCCAAAGTGCTGTTCCTGGGAGGTCTGAATGCAGCCATATATTGTATCCAGAGCCACCTTCACTTAACTACCCCAAGAAATTATACTCTCACTGATGCCACTGTGCAGACTTCAGGGTAATTTAGCTTAAAGAGTAAGAACCTGAGCATTCAGCATGCTCTGTGGTTCCACCAAAACCAATACCATGGCATCTTGCCAGCTATTCACGTCCAAATCTGGTTAAATAAAATCCCCTCCCAGTGCACCTCTTTTGTTGCAGTCACAAACTACCTGTGTTACAGAAATAAACCAAACTCTTATCATTTCCTCAGAAGATCACCAAATATCTCAGAAAAAAATTCACTGACTTACTTCTGTAAAGGCAGTCAATTCTTCAGCCAACAGAGGCAATACTTTTTGATGTAAGGTAATAGAAAGAAATTTTTTTTAAAAAAAAAAGTAACATAAACAGGAATTTACTCTGAATTGACAAAAGTGGCACGTAATATCCAGTACACTAAAATATAATGGAGGATGAGAGATTTTGTTATAACCTTTGAACAGATAAAAACATTCTGCATTTCAAACCCATCTATTGGTATCTTATTTCCTTCACTTAAGTAAAACTGCATCTCCTCAAAATCCCTTAATACTTATGACAAAGATTTTTTTTCATTATTGCATAAGCAGGTGGATGATGTTTTTTTCACTAACATGTCAGGGACAATTATGAGCTTTTCTACTCAAAACTAACAGTTGTTAAGAGATCAAACTCTCTCTTTTTTATTACAGTGTTTTACAAAAGGCTTTTTAGCAAAGGGTTTATTGTTGGTTCTTACATTTATTAATTTTTTTGCAAAAAAAAAATTAGAAAGCATTTAGTAAAACCCTGAATGAACACACTTCATTCTGATAAATACAACTCACCCATTCCTTTTGAACCTGTTTTTCACATTCCTGTGTGTACTCACAGGCACACAGCCATGCATATTTCACAAGCACATGTGTTCACACAGATCCTTACGCTGTGGTCGAAGCAGATGCTAATTCCAAAATAGAAAAGGAGAGAATAATCCAACTCTGCTGCTACATGAGACCACTAGCTACTGGCTTCAGTCATTAGAGTCACTTTCTGAGGTTACATGAAACAGGAGAGATCTGCTATTTTGCACTTCCATTCTGAAAAATAAAAAATTATGTTTCCATTTTTTTTTTTTACTCCCAAAAGAAAGAGTTCCAAATGTAGCACTATGGATTCTGTTAACACCAGCATCTGATGGAAAATAACTGCAAAGAATATTCCCACCATTTCCAGACCTACAGGGTTTTTTTTTTCAAATTTGAAAAAAAAAAAAAAAAACAACCTATAAACAACACATTTTTTATCCTTTGAGTTTTAGTGCTATTTGTGTAAATGGAAGTCAACTTTCACAACCTTGAAAGTGAAAGGCTAAAAGAAAAATCTGTAGTGGAGATGTTTATGAATGGGTAAAAATCACCTAGTACTCAAAAAAAATTCTGAAAAGAATGAGCCCTGGAAGGCTATGAGAGAGAATGTTTCCTCTCCACAGTGACTCCATAGATAATTACTTTATAAAGGATGTGGGATGCCCAGTCAAACTCCAAAACAGTGTAATTGAAATAGGCCTCCACTTACATTTACTGGTCAGCTGTTGCAATGCTTTCAGAGCTGTCTTTTTATCATCACAGTGGATATAAATATTTCCCTCTGGGGAAGCATTGTTCTTGCTACTTGCAGATTTAGAACTTGCAGAGGCACAATATGAAAAAAATAAATACACTGTGGTTTTCTGTTTTGTGGCTACATGCCAGTTATAGCCTTAATGAGGAAAGGAGACCCTCTATATTTTGGGGTGTTTTTTTTCTTTTCTAGAGATCTGGGATTTTCTCCATTTCCCAACACTTCCCCATATTAATGGACCTGACTAGTTGCAAAGATTTGGTTTTGATATTCTGGGTAGTTGTGATGCTAATAGCCAATTCATAGACATTCTAGAGAAGGTTCAGACATAAAAATCATCAGTTCACCTCCAAGTATAGGTCCCAAGTCACAATCCACAATAGTTCATAGACAATTGTGAAGGTGACACAGGAGCTCATAGCATTCTTTATAAATATGTTTAAGCAGGATAAGAAAGTCCACCACAAGAAGGACTGAATTTTGTTAAAACATTGATTTCTAAATAAATATAATCTTTCTTCTTTTAGGATATTTTGCTTGCTGCAGGCTTCTTTAGTTTATCAGTTTTTATTGCATTCTCCCCCTTGTTTATTTTAAATATTTTACTGGTGTTATAAAAGACTGTTTTCAGTTAAGTTGTCCTGGGTTGCCTGATTTTAATAGTAGGCCACTATCCTATTTCTCCCTTGCATGCTTCTTAATGCTATAATGGTCTTCAGGGACTGCATTCAGTCACCTCCTTTGAACTGAAATTCTGAACACAGGCAGGGAAACCCAACTTTTAATCATGCCTTCGAAGAAAAATAGCAGCTGTGATTAATGTTCTCCTGAAACTTCTTGATCTGCTTTGTGAAGACATTCCTCCTCTTTATGGTCATAAAATAATCACAGTTTTCCTGTATTCAAAAAGAAAAAAATTTAAAAAGCCCTTCTGCTTTTTGCTCTCTTCAAGAGGACATGTAGAGAAATCAATTTTTATCTTTCTTAGTGTATTTCTGTAGCCCTAAAGTTCAATATGAGGAATTTATTCTTAAAATTAGGTATGTGTTATTTAGATTAGGTTATCTCTATTCATCCAACATTTATTTTCTTGTAATTTGAACTATCCAAATGGTTTGTATATAAAGAATTACTTAACTTCAATGAAGATAAGCCAGAGTTTGACTAGGGATGTTCGAGCTTGAGTGTGACATTCAAAAAAACCCTCAACTTGGGAATTCAAAAAAAAAATAGCCTCAAAAAATAATTGTCATCTAATTCTTTTTCTGAAACTGCAAAAGATAATTCTTTTCTCAACATGAAATTATACACACAAAATTGTGAGGAAAATCAAGAAGGAATCACTTCTGACAGGGAATCTTTTAGGTAAATCTAATGCCAAGAAAGTAAATATGATATAGATTCACAGTCTCCTACAACAAAATGGAGATTCATAGGTAGAAAATGGGGTTTACTGCATAAATTCTCTACATAGCCTACACTGAAGTTAAGCCCTTGCTAACACTATTCAAGTGCCCATTTGCAACCTGGTGCTCAAGAGGCTTTGTCTATTTCCATGGAAATTTTCATCAGGAGCCATGATGACTTCAGCCCTGCAGGAACAAGCTGAAGTTTCCTTCTAAGTCATGATTATCTTACAGAGATGACATCATATATGAGGAGCTCTGTTCATCAATTAGACCAAAAGATGATTTTTTCAGGCCTAAGGGACAATTGCCACCGTCTACCTTGGCCTCTTTCACTTAAGGGTGATTAGAATATTTTTCAAAGGCCTAGCTTAGCTTTTGGAAAGGCAGTTTCGTTAAAAATTAAATATTTTGCACTTGTTTGAAAATATTTTAAAGTATGAAATGACTTAGTGGTTGGATTTCTTATTTTAGCAACATTAAATTATTAGGATAAAATAGGAATTTTTTATGGATAGTTTTGAGGGGTTTTACTCTTTTTTTAACTCAATACAAAATAATATGCCAGCACTACAGAGACAAAACAATTAAATAGTTGAGAAATACATGTTTTATTTTCGTTGTGTACTTCTGAAATTTCACATAACAAATTTCAATATTTAATTTCTCTTTAGTATCAGAGTTTTCAATATAATGGAAATACAATTTCTGAGTGGTTGCATATGTAGTGAGTCAAAGAATGCTAGCCTGTAATGTCTGGATCAAATGGTTTCTGTGAAATGCACATAGTTAAAAAAAATAAGCATTTTAAGGCATGGAGGGCAGCCCACACTTCTAGAGTGAAATTATTTACAATTATCTTTACTGAAAAAACAATCCCTCTTAATCAGTTTAATTTTTAATACTTTTAACTTCAGTTTGTAAACAAGGCAGTCTAGTTACACCTTTTTCACTAAAAAAGATGAACAGACATCCACCTCTCTCATTCTTCCAAACACATTAACTTGTATATTATTAAGTTTTGTTATCAAGTTATATAAAAATTAGGAAGGCTGGCTTTATTTTGTTAAGTAGTCAGTCTGCAAGTTACGTTTTTAAAATTCATATATCTATATATATATATTGATGTTAGCACCTAACTATTTATCTGACTTCAAAGTTCTTTGAGAGCTGGACACTTGGGTAAAAACACAATAAGGATCTAAAAATATTAAAGAAGTGTATCTGCTGACTTCTCACCATTGTGGGTAATAAAAAATTGAGAGAATAAAGCTAAATCTTTTCTATGGCTTCAGGTCTTGATGTTTGTTTACAGCAGTTGAAAATATAGTGATACCAAGAATCAGTAATACTTCTTCTGTAACCCAGCAATAAAATGAAGGAGTGACTCTGCTACTATCCACATATATAAACATACAGAAGTCTACCTTAATTTAAAAAATATAACTGAATTCAAGTTGATCCTGTAGATTTAAGAAAGTTTGCTGCACTGTCTTTATGCATTTAAGGGCCTTCTGTATCTATGCATTTAATAACAAGTGGTAAAACATCTCTTTAGAAGTAGTCCAGGAGTGAGCAGATCAGCTAATTGGCATTTCCTGAAGCATGGGATAAAGGATTAACTGAATTCATAAAGGTCTAGAGAAAAAAAAAAAAAGCATTTGGACAAAAATGACTAACCAGGAGACATCCTCAGACAGCTGCAACAGGTATGAGAATTTATAGCTGAAGGAAGCCACTGGAAAGCGTTCAGAGGACTTATGCATGCAATCAAAGAGAGATTGCAGACTGAACAGAGGCACGTCAGGCAGGTAACAACAATGTAGAAACATTGGGACAGGAGTAAAAGCTATGAAATGGTTTTAATTCTGAAGTATAATAAATGCTGAAAAGGTACTTGCCTGCTCTTGGACAAAAGATTCTATGTACATGCACCAGTGCAGGTGGCTCAGTGAGCAGCTGCAGAGAGAGCTTCAGGCTGAGCTCTGGGGGGCAGGAGCCTGAGGCAAGAGGCAGTGAGCTGGCCCAACCTTTTGCACAACAAAGGGCATAGGGACCTGATTCACTGCCAGGTGGCTGGGCACTCAAAATATAAAAGGTAAGGAATCCTTGTCTGACTGTGGAGTGAGCATAGGGCACGAAGCAGGGCATCCAAGTGGTCTGACAGTGACTACCAAAGAGGCTCTGGGATGGCCAGACAGGAAAGCTACCTTAACATATAAAATAAATTACAGAAATACAGCAGTGTTTACTTTTATTGAATACCCAATTACATCTGGGTGTTTTTTTTTGTTTGAGGACACAAATATCAAATTAATCTTCTGAATTAATCCTACCTTGTAAATGATACAGCAGACATATACTAAGGACTCTGGATAGAAGGCCTGATGAGTTATCTGATACAGATCATTATTTCTTTAACAGTGGAGATGCCTTATTGGGAAAGGACCAGCAAACAGAATCAAATGTTATGTAGTCTGTCAATATTTGTACTAGGACAGGATTTAACCCTACCTATCCTCTTTTCAGATGCTAGAAACATGGCTTCATTTTCACTAACATCGTGAAAGGAGCAAGGGCTCTACATAACATCAAAGTCAGAAAAACATGGCAAGAAAGCTGCTACCCATGCAGGGAGAAAGAGAAAAACCTGGTCTTTCCATGCAAGTGCACAGCTAATGCAAATTCTCCTGGAAAGAATGGCAGCCAGTGGGAAGAGGTTTTGCTCTCCTAGTCCAAACTTGTAAAGTCTCAGCTAGAATATATGGATCTCATGCAACCCCATCCAAGCTGCTCAGTGACATCAGATGAATGGCTGCAACTCTGCTCAGAATTAACACTACAGTAAAAGGGAATTCTAGATATCTCTACTTATGTAATGGAAGAAAGGCTTAAGACATGGAAAACAGAACAAACACTAGGAGGGTGGTTAGACAACAGTTTAATGCTCGCCACAGAGCATTAAACTCTTCTTTGTTTTACCAGAGATGAAAACTTGCAAGTGCACTATATATAGGGCTCATTTATTTCCATCTGATTTAATATTACAATACTCCAGATCTAACTCATTTCATGCAAATAATACCTGTACTACAGTAAATCGTCATTAGCTGTGAAAGAAGTGGAAGGAAGTGGTTGCTTTGTCACAGATTATGTATTCATGGAATACAGTAACTGACAAAAGATGTCTGCATTTCACCCCCTTCTAATACAAGGTTTGATAGATCCACCACGCTTTTTAGAGAATGAGATGAAAAAACACGCCAGCAATGACACAAAAAATACAGGCACCAAGTACAAAATTGCTTTTATGAGCATTGCACAATAATGGACACTATTATGCTGTTAATACAAGATGAAACAAAAGCCTATTTAAGTGTGCATCTAGTCTCCTCCACATAGACCTTTGATCAACAAACTATCTCACCAAGGGCCTGAAAGATTTTTCTCTGTCCACACTACTCATCTGATCACTTGTTTCAGTAATTTGAGACAATTCATCATATGTGACATTTTAAAGCATCCTCCATTACATTTTTCTTTCTCCCAAAAGCTATCAAAAATTATACCAGACAAAAATCTATTATTCATGGAGCACTTATATGTCACATATTATAAAAGAAAAATACAGAAATACATGTTTTCAAAACTAATTAATTCTGAAATGTAATGCCCATCAAATCTGTCAAAAGATGTAATGGGGAAAATGAAGGTACTTAAATTTACTCTGGGTTATATCTTGAATAACGATATACGATGAGTCCCTTGGACTCATGAGAAAGAAACTCCACCTTGCAGTAACAAAAACCCCATTCTATTTTTTGACAAAAGTAGTGAATGAGGATAAAAAAAAATGAAGATAACATAGAAGACAAAGAGAAGATAACAAAGCAAGTAAGGACTGGAGAGATGTGCTACAATCACTCATTGTTCAGTGCAATGCACAAATAATAGTGCTGATCCTAAAACAAAATCTTTGGCAAATGCCTACTGCTAAAATAATAATACACCTTTGTTTGCAATGCTTTATGATTAATCACTGTCACGTTTTGAAGTGAAAAAAAAACAGGAATGAACCCTTTATTCTCCAAACTTCCAAAGATTTTTCTTGCTCTGCTTATTTAAAGAAGTTTCCCCAGTGAAATACATACTTCTGCTAAAAGAAAAAGTAAAGGAACAAGGGTCTTCCAAACCCTTCATAATAAACCTACTATGAGAGTTTGCATTGAAATTTTCAAGTCAAATGTGCATTTTCAAATCCCAGAAGAATTCAATAAAAGTTACTAGAATTTTAAATATTAAAATTTTTACTTTTTCATATTCTGATTTCTGTTAGCAGCCAAAATAGTACAACTTTGAGAATGTTTTTCTCTATATTAGAAAGATCACAATCAGCCTAGGATGGATGAAGTTCCACTGGATTCAGTGTTTGAAGAGATGTATAAAGTTGTCAGTGATGGAAGGATGGAAAAAAGGAAATAAATTTCAATTGTATGCAGATTTTGGCTGGAATAAAGTTAAATTTCTTTATAGTAGACTGTGCAGTGCATGTTTTGGATTTAGGACAAGAATAATGTTGATAACACAAAGATGCTTTCACTATTGCTGAGCAGGGCTTACTCAGAGCCAAGGACTTTTCTGCCTCACACCCCAACCCCACCAGCGAGGAGGCTGGGGGTGTACAAGGAGTTGGGAAGGGACACAGCAGGGACAGCTGACCCCAAGGGACCAAAGGGGTATTTTACACCATATTATGTCATGCTTAGTATATAGAGCTAGGGGGGAGAAAAAAGGGAAGGGACATTTGGTGTGAAGGTGTTTGTTTACCCAAGGCACTGTTATATGCAATGGAGCCCTGCCCTCCTGGTGGTGCCTGAACACCTGCCTGCCCATGGAAAGGGGTGAATTAATTCCTTGCTTTGCTTTGCTGGTGTGCATAGCTTTTGCTTTACCTTTTAAACTATCTCAACCCGTGAGTTTTTTCACTTTTACCCTTCTGATTCTCTCTCCCATCCTGCTGCGAGACTGAATGAGCAAGGGGCTGTGCAGGGCTTAGCTGCCAGCTGAGGTTAAATCACAAGAAATAGTAAAAAGCAAAATAAAGCTCTGAAGAGCGCAAATCTGCCCTCTTTTTTCTTGTGCTTGTTTCTTGCAGAAGGTCTAACTTACTTTAGAACAGAGTAGCCAAAAAATTAAAATGAAAGGAATATGGGAGGGAAAAAATAAGATATTAACTGCAGAATACCACTCCTGATAGCTTGTCTGAAAATAAATTTAATTCCAATGAAGAAAGCAGCATTATATACATATACCAGTTTAAGGCACCCAAGTCACCATGTAGAACACCTGTTTACAAGACAAGTCAGGGACAGTGACCTTGCTGTGCCCATGCATTTCCACACAGCGTCATGTGCACACAATGTCTGGAACCCATTCCAGACATTTGTGTACAATCTGCAAGACATGCCCAACTTCAGGTTTCAGATTTGGGCTCCTTGGGCAAATGCATAAAGATCTCAGTGTCCAGATATACCTCATCTGAGTTTTTGCAAAACTGTAAAATGTTTAGTCTGAGCTAGGCCTTTGCACAATGACAATTTTACTTCTTGATAAATAAACTAATCACTGGCAGGTTTTCAATATGAAGTCAACTATGTGCATAGCTCTCCGTGTAACCAAGTCTAGCCATTTTCCACTCAGATTTCTGCAATTTTTCCTCTCCTGTGAAACTTCTACTCACTTGAGTTACCATTCATCTCTTGCGTAGGAAGAAAAACATGAAGCATGAGACAACAATTGGTAGGGAGGAGAGGACCAGAAAATGGACCTTAAGGATTTTCAGCTTCCCTTTTATACTCCTATTTCCAAAAAATATATTCACAATACAGCATTATTCTCTGGAAATTCCTAGATGAGAATACCTACAGAAGACTTATGGTGCTTCACAGAGCCTATGTCTGTTTCATACCATACCTCCCCCCGTCCCATGAGAAACACACTGTTCTGTGCTGTCATATGTGAAACAGAACAGGAATGCTTGGTCTCCTCACCACCATAACTATGGTCAAGATCAAAAGTACTTAAGGAAGGAAATGCATCTACCATTAACCTAAAGAGATTCCAGCAGCAAGTCTTTGTCGTAAAATCCCATCTTGAAAAAGGACATTAAGAGCACAAAACTATGTGCATTAGAATTAGCTATTGATCGGCTTTGTTTGATGCTGATTTTTTAATTGGAAAATAATATGCTAATATCCTAGAAATCACCTTTAACCATCTGTGTGGCTGTTAGATTCAGGTTAGTCCTTTAAAAGCTGAAGGGCAATGCTGCAGATGACAGAAGTCCAGAGGCAATCCCACATGGGACTTCCTAAATTGAATTCCTGCTCTCACAGTGTTGCTATGCTTTCCTCCAAGTTGCATGCCTCAGATAGGCATTGCATGCCAAGCTCGACTAGGGCACAGTGAGAACCTGATTTCAAATCAAAGCCAAGAGAGGATTTTTTTTTTTTTCATCAAGACACAATGAAATGATGCCTATGGCACTGGAGAATTTACAGTCAGTCTAGGTCCCTGAGACAGAGACAGTGAAATTAAACAGAGGACCTATCAAAAACTAACACAAGGATATGCACATAGAGCTAACTTCTGAAGTTGTAAATTCTGAAGTTGTAAATTCAAATTCTTGAGAAATTCTCAAGATCATATCTTAATAATTAACTTTGATTTCATTCTCAGAGCTAGCCAGGAAGAAGCTCAGCTTCTCTCAAGTGCTAAATCTAGTCACTAGGAATGGAGGGTATAAGAAAATATTTTAATTATACTGCAGACTCCTGGTATTTTCCCATTGAGCACGTTTAAACTATTTTCAGAATATTTGTCAAAGTCTCTCTTTAATTCTTCTCAGATACTTCTGTCTACAAAGTCAGGGTCATCCTTTCCAAGCATGAACCAGTACAGTGGGACTTAAATGACTCATGCAAAATCAGTTTTCACAGACAGGATGCAACTGGAAAAAAACTACTGAAATGTAACTTTGGATATGCAGAGTTCCACCCCACTAAGAGATGGATAGCAATGCTCTGTCAGAAATAAGCCCTGTTCATTACAGGAAAACAGCATCTCCCTGGGCAGTTACAGTGGAGTTTGAACACAAATTCATTCCTTGGCTGGTTTCACAGAATCTACACAAAGAGATGAAAACTCTCACCATCACCTCTCAGAGCACATATGGGCAGCAATCACACAATTTTTTGATAATAAATAATGAAAAATGAGAAATTCAAAGAATAAATTATTTGTTGCATTTTTTCACTGAAGAGACTAGGAAAATGGCCTATTATTATAATATTATTATTATGATTGAAGTCTAGAATTGACAAAATTCTTTCCTCTCAATAAAGTTGTATATATGACAAGAAAGGATACCTTTTTTCATCTCTGCAGAAGGATTAAGTTCCATATTTTTGTTTGGAATAGTCTTTCTCTTTTTCCCCCCACATTTGTGGCTGAAAGTTCCCTGCCAGCTGTCATTTGATTAAATTTTGCTAACTGAGCTCACTGGATTTCCAGTTGCAAGGGAATCTCCACTGGAGAACAGCTATTATGTCTGACCAAAGGTTCATCTTCCCTGATAGTCCTTTTCTGGCTATGACTCAAAGTGTAAGAGTGGAAGAATAAACATATGTGCTGACATATTGTTCTAGCCTTCAATAATCTCCAGCTCAAGGGCTTTTTCAGAGAAGGTGCCCTTATGCTCATTGAAATTCCTTGCTAGAATTTTTCTTCATTAGTACGCTTTGTCCCCCTGAACACAGCTAAAAGCTATAGCAGATGATCCAGGGGTTCCCTTAACATGAATAAGCCTAAACCTTACAGTGCCTAAAGACCAATTTTCCTTTTAATTTTTTTTCATTATTACAGTCTTAAGCTCCAAAAAATATAGTTTGATTCTAATGCCATGGCAAAGTCTTCCCAACGTTGCATGTACTTTGCAGCTTTGCCTTCTTGTTAAGCTGGTGGTCTTATTCATCATATATATCCATCACTTTCCCCCCTCTTTTTGGAACAGATCTGCCAAGTATATTTAGATACATTTCTATGCAGCTTCCCAGAATATTCCAGTATCTAAAAGTGTAGATATATTTTTATATCCCCATATGTGCGTCTGCAGATTTTTTTTTCATGAACCCCAGAAAACTGGCCAAGAAAAACAGCATATGCAGGAATCTGAATGTACAGGCATATACGCACATCTCTAAAGGCTGCATGCAAGTTTTTTGAAGTAACAAGTTCTTTAGTTTCTAGGACAACTGAAATCAAGGACCAGATATATCTGACAAGCAATTCAGTGTTCTAGAATCAAAAGAACTTTATTTTTTTTATGAATGATTCAAAACACTAATTACAGAATAATCCCAGATATATTTTCTTAGTGACTTTTTACAATAGCCTAGCAATTATCTGGTACATACTGAACCCCTTCTTGCTATATATTCAAATATGGTGATTTTCTACATCTACTTCTGTTTTTACCTATCCAGTAACTGCAGTGTTTTAAAATTTTCAGATGATGAAAAAATATTTTCCCATGCATCTAAATATTTGTATTTATAACAATAAATTTAACAAGACAAAATTGGTTACTGATTTGAGTTTGCCAATTTCATTGTTTGCTTCTAGAAGTCCTATTTCATACTGCACAGCTCCCTCTGAAGTCACCAAAAGGGTTTCATTTTTCATAGTTTGTAATGTTCATTAGATATTTATATGAAAAATGAGAACAAACTATGCTACAGTAGATAGAACAAAAACAATTTCATAGGGCAGTAAACTCTCAGACTCCAGGGCATAACCCAACCAGTAATTTATAGGGTTAGGGAGAAGCTTTGCTCTCCAGATTATTTTGAAGAGAATACAATTAAATGTTAAGTACCTTCCATCAAACCATCCATTCAGTTGTAAACTGGATAAAATACAGTATCACAATTTCTTTGCCAGTACCTTTGTGAAACCAGCTCCCTGCCTACCACCCTTGCTCAAGTGACATCCACAGCAATCTTTCTCGGTTCAGACTGCTCTCAGTACAGTTCACATAGTCAGACATCAATTGAACTCAATGATGATACTTTTTAGGATTTAAAATGTGTTTTCTAGCCTATTTACTTCTTTGTTTTACTTTATTTTATTTCCTAATGCATTTTTCTTTAAGGTACCAAATGACCATTTTGTTTCAAGTGAGCAAGGTAAAGCCTCTGTGTATTGCTTTCATATTTTATATACCACCCTGAAATACACCTACATATGAAAGCATAAATCATCTTCTTCCCTCATTTTCACATGGACTCTTATGTGCAATATCTAAAACTGTATTGATCAAATTTATCCAAGGCTTGCTGTAAATGAAGATAAAGAAAAATCCTTTTTAAATGTAGAAAGGTTAAACATATAAAATACATATAATTATCTACCATGTTATTAGAATTCTGAAAAAAGTTAGAATAAGTAAAACCCTTTGCTCACCTCAACCACCGATAAAGGAGATTTTACAAGTCACCAGATTTAACTGTCTCTAAAGTGATCATTATTCTGATTGTCCTTTTAATTCAAAAGTGCATTGCATTTGCTTAAGAATGTATCTCACAAAACTTCTCATCTATAATTTGATTCCCCTTCACACTTCGGCTAAATAGGTTCAACTTCATACAGTGGGAAAGGAATAAAAATAAAGGGAAGGAGAAAGTGATTTAAAGTTTCCATGAGACTCCAAAGTAAATGCACACAGTAACATAAGGGCTTTTCACTCAATATAATGCAAAATCACAATCCAGACCCAGAGTGCAGCACAACGAACGTTGAAGGTTTGGCCATTAGAAGCAGAAACAGCCACTCTTCTTGGTTTTCCTCATTTCTTGGAGAAAAAATGAGTTTGTCCAATTTTAGATGCAATAAATAAGGCATGCAATTTGTTCTCATCACTCCCTTCATCCAGTGGCCACACAGTAACCACTGCAGCTGGCTTTTAGGGGTGAGAGGGCTGGAAGCAGGTCCTGTGGAACATTTCATCAGTATCAAAATGAGCTGGTGTCAGCTTCTCATGAAGAGACAAGCAAGAACTTCCAGCAAGATAGAGCAGAGGGGCAGCCTGAGGTGTCAGGAGTGACAGCCATACACTGGCCTCCTCAGAAGGCACATACCACACTGGCAGGGGACCTGCCTTGCAAGCATCCCAATCCTGTCCAGAGCCAGAAAATCCACCTTGTCCAGGTGGGTCAAGGTTGGAGACTGTGTCTGCAGCCTTCTACTTACCTCTACTTTCCTTTTCTCCAAAGCTGAGATTCTTCTGAGAGAGGTAATAAGAAAAGTTTGCTTTAACAAGTCCATCAGGATAAACTGCTTGATAACATAAATCAGGAAGATCTTATGTGACAGTACATTAAGCTCTGCCCGATAACAGGGAAAAAAAAAAAATGCTGCACAGACACAGAATGTGTGTTTGACTAATTGTGATTCTTGCATGATATATAAGAAAACTGTGCTTTCAGAATGAAGCAGCATGATTTGATTTCTGACATACCATTGTGTTTGAGATACCCACTTACTTTATAAGCAGCTACTCTACCTCATTGTTATACAGTGTGCAACTATAGCTCTCTGAAGTTAGGGCAAATCCTACCATCTGAACTTCAATCAAAAAAATCTGTTAAATAATAACAAAACGCATTTGTCACAGAGCTGTATTTTAAGGAAGAGAGGTTCAAAGACCCTTCTTTAGGTTCACCGTGGTTTAGAACAATTAATGATAATAACTCTTAAAAAAGAGTTCCCAGTATGATGAGAAATTATAAACAAAAGTTATTTGGTTACTTTTTTTTACTGAAAATCCAATATCAGCCTGCAGATGGTAAATGAAAGGAAAGCACAAGAAGAGGTATTGACATTTTGTATTTCTGACCCCATCCTTGGGACAGCAAATTCTTTCTTTGGCATTTCTTTCACATTTACTTAGAACACGATAAATATATCTATCCAAGCAACTATATCAACACTAGGAGCCTATTTTACCTAAGTTCAGGCGCCTTGTGTTGTTATGTAGGTGGAAAGGCAGATTCGTTTCTCCTTCTTCCTCGAGATGAGTAGGTGTGTGGAAAAATGCCATATGAATCAAATTATCTTTGATTCATCATTATATCATTCACATCATACAAAATGGTTTGTGCTTAGGAACTCTTTTATCCATGTGTTCCTAGCAAGTGTACAGTATAAAAAAGAAAACACAAAAAACTCAAGGACTCTACTGATTCAAAATTCAGTTTACCTCTGCATTTGTTCCACATCTTTTTATTATTCTTTTAGCAACAATTTGTACGATAATAATTAGTAAAATCCTATTGTAGTCAAATCTTTTTGGTAAATGCCTCCTAAAGGACTTAGAATCCCTTACTTTGAAATACCTATGGTTAGAGTAAATCGCATTAGCTATGGCAGGCAGCTGAGCTCAGTTCAACTGTGAATGTTCTCTTCTAATCCACCTGGATCTCCTCTACCCCTCCCTACACATTTTGTGGGCAAGGAAAACCAAAGACCTTGATTACACAGAATGCCCCACAGCATTTTTTTCCAGAGAATTTAAGCATAATATTAAGGACATGTTGCACCACTCTTTCTGAAGTCTGCAGTACTGGCATTATCATAAATCTCAAACTGACTTCCTTATTTGATCTTTTCCCAGCATGTGAACATGCAGGCACTGGAAGCATCTGTGGGATTCTGAATACATCCAAAGTAATGTGCACATCAGTCTCCTGCTGAATGGGTCTTAAATCTACAGCTTTTATTGTTCAGGCCATTGCTTCAAGTTGACTTGCAGTGCAAGAGGATTCCTGCAGAGGCTTTATTAAAGTCCAAATTCTGCAGTCTGACATAAACAAAATGCAAATTCTCAGCTTTTTAAATGCAAAATATATCTGCTAACAACCCTCTCTTTCATTCATGTGACATGCAAAACCAATTGGGAGAGTGATCTGTGGTGGAAGAAATTGTTTTGTCACGTCATTCCAGTCAAAACACTGAGGATGTGTTTCTAGCTAACCCAAAAGCTACTCTCAAGAATCATATCCTCTTCTTCCCCTCTCTGTAGAAAAAAAAAGATTTTTCTTATTTCACTTGTAGACCAAGCAGGCTAAAGTTTTATTGATTTCTGATGCTATAGAAGTGAAATAGATTACCCACAATAAAAATATTAGTAAAATGGCTTCCTCATCTGAATTAAAAAAAAAAAAAAAAAAAAAAAAAAAAACCAACNAAAAAAAAAAAAAAAAAAAAAAAAAAAAGGTAACCACAAAAACAAACCCTCAGTTTTCCCAGGCTTTTTCCATCCCACCACAGAAACCACCTGAGCATTACAAAATAGCAGAAAGATACTGGTGAGTTGGGTTTTGGGATTTCAAAGGGGTTTCACTTAATTATTCATACAGCAAATTCAGTGAAAGGTATTATTAGTTCTCTTTTTCCTCAGTTCATTTAACACAGGTCTCTCTGCTTCTTCACTTAGTGTTATTTTTTCTAGGTGTGAATGTCTTTTCTGTCATGTGAAATTGAAATCCAATCTCATTAACATACAATTTCTTTTTAGATTGCATTTTCTCTCTTGTCTAAATAGCTAGTATTCACTATTTTGCTTTTTTCTTTTTTTTTTTTTTGTTGTTGCTGCACCTCCTCTAGAATATCTTTTGGAATGTATTTTACATGAAAGATGTTATACAAAAAGCAAAATACAATCTAATTTCTTTTTACCAAAGAAAACAAAGTCCACTTCATGCAAGGCTTATATCTATTATTGTTGTTATTCAGGGAGGGTAGATCAGAATAGCTAGTGAGGGTGTATCCTGCATTAGTGCTGTTCTGTAAGGACAGAGGGAGTGGAACAGGAAACATTGTTTTGTTTGCGGTCATTAACTTCTCTGCTTCAAAAAAAGTAACACTGAGCAGATGCACCTTTTTTCTGAACAGAAGTGTTTTCTCTTCCTAATTAATTGGGGACTTATTCAATACTGGCTCAGCAATGCAAAATTGACCTTTGAAGATCAAAGTGAAAAGCCATATGGGCTAAATCTTGTCTGTCTTATGCATGCTAAACTCACACATTTCAGATGAGTTTGCATCAGGACTCAGACAAGTGATCATCGTACATCATGAGAAACAGCTCCTGGGACAGTTTAATTGTACACCCAAAACTTTAGTGTTTCACTTCATTTTCTTCACCCTACCCTCTTTTTTGGGTTTCTTCTGGGTAAGTTTCACCCCCACTCACATCTCCCTCAATCATCCCATTTTGCTTTAGCACAGTTGGCAAACTTCTTACAACAAAAAATCTTGGGAGCGAGACTATTAGCACTGCATAAGTTAGGAGAGCCTCCTCATTACACTGCTTCTTCATTTCAATTGTTTGAAATCCTATTGCACCTACAGGCATATGTAGAAGCCAAGCCAGGATCCAAGTGCTTACATTACATTACTATTTCTTGAATACCAACAGCCAGAAGGTTAAACTAATAATTCAGAATCAACCAAATATTTTTCTTTCAAAATACCTTATAAACTATACTGAATATATAGTTTTGTAATGCATAATATAGTTTATATTGAAAATCTTTATTACAATAATACTGTATGTGCTGCCATAAGGAATGTTTTAACAATTTTCCCCCTGAAGTACTCTTAAATTTTAAGCAAGTCCTGCTGGTATCAGAAGGTTAAACTTGCAAGACCACAACACCAACAATAATAGCCGAAAATCTTTTAGAGATTTATGTATTCAATGTATTATACTCCCTTCTCACTACCAGAGTTGCATTTTTTGATGAGCAGCTATCTGAGGTGCAGAATACAGTCTATGGTCTACAGTCATTCTAGTCTGGTCTACAGTCATTAAAGAGAAGTCTAAACAATTCCAGGGTTCTGACATTGTCAAAATAGCGAAATAACACAGGTTGAAGATGTTTATAGTGGTCTAACAATTCTTCAAATGCATGATTACTGCATGAAAGCTACACTCATGGAGGGTTGTACTGTATCAATCACAGTCTAAGTAGGGAAGAAGTTCTTTAAGTTTCTAGCAAAGTCCTGCACTGGTATTGTTTAGGAAAAACGGGAATAAACTCTGGATGGTGTCAACCAACACAGTTCCTTGATTGTCAGTACAGATACATTTGATAACACAATTGTGAATATAACTTTTTTTGACTGGTTGAAGATGGAAATAATAATGCAATCTCACTATATGCCATCTCAGAATCAAATAATAGCCTGAAAGAATTTTATTGTATTCATCAAGATGTTTTTAAATTAGGAGATGGAAAGACAAGACAGATGGTAGTTCACCTGCAAAAGTGAACAAAGCTTTTTAAGAGTTTTCTAATGTCAGGTTCTTCTTATTTTAAGACATCTTTCTGGATGCTGAAAGTGGAGGCAGCCAAAAAAAACTACCCAAACTCCCAATCAGTGACCTTAGAAGGTCATATACTCCAGAAATAAACATAAAATCAGGTACAAAACTATATTCAAATCTTGTACTCTGTTATGCTTCTAGGTTACATATTTAAAAACCCAGGACATTAAAGTCAAATATGGAAGGCCTCTCAAGGGTGAGATGTAAGAATGCTGCGTTTGACCACACTCAATGAAATGGTAAAATACTTACCTACCAAAGGGTGAAGCTGACAGGATATCCTAATTAATATTTTTGAAGTACCTTAGAGCTCTGTCTACACAAATTCTGCATGACAGTTGTGAAAAATACTCAGGGTAAAGTTCTGCACTGAATTAAACTACTCACATTCAGTCCTGCTATGGTAATCTGGTTCTCTCAAAAGTGACAGAAAAAATATTGCAAGACAAAAGAGCTATTTATATAAATTATAATGTTAAGACATGAAGAAAAAGAGATATGGCCATGGTTAGGCTAGAAATTAGAAGCTTCTTAATTAGCTGTGAAAGAGAGCATATTATTTCAGTAGATTTAGGGAGAGCAATAAAGGCCAGAGAGGTTTTAAGAGAGATCTAAGCCACTTTTTGCATGGGAGCATACATCTCAATCACTCTAATCAGTGCCCACTATTTCTTCAATCAGGTACATTCATGGAGTTGAGAGATGTTCCCAGAGCTCAAGTCAGTAGGAGAGAACCACAGACCTTCACTGCAGAGCCAGGAGGACTTGTGATGCTGCAAGCAAACAAAGGCCATGCTCTTGGCTAGGGGGCTGAGCTGTGACCTGGATTCAGTACACTGCTCTGCAATTCATCTCTCATGTTTCCTCAGGCACATCACCGTCCCAGAAGCTTTTCATTTGTGACAGAAATAAATACTTAACACCATCAGAGGTAGGTCCAAGGATCAATACTGTATAGATTTAAGATACCAGAGTAACAGCAAACATTCAACTACCTTTACAGGGTGCTTTTAATTCCAAAATCTCAGTTTTTATGGGCACAGTCTCCTCACTCTGTTAGCACACCTATCAGACATTTGCATTTCAGGCCAAGTGACAGAAGCACTGCTAAGAGGGCAGAGACCAGCAAGTGAGGCAGCTCACAGCAGAGAGCAGGAGGCAGCCAGGGATGACGCACTGCCTGTGGTCCTGCTGCCTACTGAGACCAGCCTGGAGCCTGGACCGCACTGCGGCTGCTGCACGGCGGGGAAGGGGAGCGTGTGTCTCTGTGTCTCTGTGTCTCTGTGTCTCTGTGTCTCTGTGTCTCTGTGTGTGTCTCTGTGTGGGGGTGTCAGGGGGGAGGGTCAGGCTGGAGGGCAGAACTGGACTCCTGTGACCACCACAGCCCCCAGCATGAGAAGCACGGCTACTTCTCTGGGTCTTTCTCCTCTGCCTCCTGACTCACTTCCATTCTCCTCCACTGCTGCCCATGCCAAGAGAAGCACAACTTTGGCCAGGGCTGTTCTGCCATCTCTGGTGGAACAAAATCAGTTTCACCTGCTCTCCTGGGAGGCACTGAGCTGCTGTTGGCTGCTACATCAAACAATGGCTCTGTCACTGACACCGCCACAGCTGCTTTTTAGTTCAGGTGCTGGCACGCTGCATGTCTGCTGCTTTGTTACTGCCTGGTGGATGCTGTCTGATGACTGCATCCCCAGAAGAAAGCATTGGGATTAGTATGCAGCTTATCTGTATTTAACAGTCAGCCAAAATATCAAAAAGCTATGTATAAAAGTGTATTCTGTTGCTACCCAAAGGAGTCTATACTCTTCTATGTTTTTCCCATGCACACTGATTTTATAGTATGCTATTCAATTAAGACCTTTTCATACATGTTTTGCAGTTGAAGTCATACATCCAGCTAGTTAGCCTAAAATTCACAGATTGCCTCCAGTGTTAAACTTTCACTTTTAACAGGATACTCAGATTTCTGTTTCCAGAAAGTGAAGTTAAATTACAGCTCCCTGTGGGGCATTTCAGAGGATGACTCTAAATAAGCCAAAGGCAATATATTAAAGAGCAGATCTTTATTAGGAAAGCTGATAAATTCACAGTAAAGGAAAGAAAGGCCACAGAAAATTCAAGAAAATAAACTAAATTCAATAAATATGCTTTATTGATGAATTAGTGGGGAGTAGACAGAACTGCAGAAACAATAGATTGGAAGACAAATTACTGTCTGGGCTTATAAGAGTTCACACCTGAATCTGGCTGTAATTCTCTTATCCCCATACAGAAATCAGATCTAACTCAAATAATCAAAATATCAGTGTAGGATCTGGACTCTAAGCTTAAAGTTGCCAACAGGTCAAGAGTATAGAAGGGCTCGGCTCTAACTGCCAGTTGAGGATCTCATTTACATCCACAGTTTCTGCGTGTGCATAACAACAGAAAAGGAAGGAAGAAATTTTTTTTGCAAACTGACTCACTGGATTGTTTACCTTGAAACACATCCTGCTTCAGGGCTTGTTTAAGTAATTCTCACCACAGGGACTCCTCGCCTTTACAGAACTGAAGTTTGAGTCTCTTAAATGCAATGTGATCCCATGGGGTCAGTATCTTAAAACCCTTTACCCTCGTGTTTAATTAGTAAAATTTAGTGACTTCATCATGAAACTGGTCATTTGGGGGTCTTGTATCTGGCAAGGCTTTTGTGACTTTTTGTGGTTTGCTTTCAGCTTTTGAGGGTGTTGGTGAGGATTTTTGGTTAATCATTGGGGCCCCATCGATGTTTTCACTTTGCTCAAGTAAGCAATTTCTTTTGAATACAGAATTCTGACAAAATTCTTTAACCAGCTTTTGCTCAGAAACTGTTTATTTCCATCTGCATTACAAATGCAGGATTTAAACAACCTATCAATTCAGCATAAGCAGCAAGTCATCTTGTCAGTCTGTCCTTTCCTCTCAGGGATGCAACTACTGTATTCTGTAGTTCTGAAGAAAAGAAATAATAGGATTAGAAAAACATTGAGGAGAAGGGGATGTCAAACAAAAGAAAAGCATGCTGTGGTTCTAAAGCAGTCTCATCTAGTACTGGGAATTGTAATCCATTTGTGCTAAAGACATTGCCTCTGCTAATTAAACAAAAAAAAAAGCCATGAAAGACTTACATAGTTTAATACTGTAGTGTGGCCTACAGGGAAACATAATTAAAACACGTCTGAGTTTGTTGGCTTTGGCTTGGATGGAGTTAATTTCTTTCATAGTAGCTACTAGGGGCTGTGGTTTTGGTTTCTGATGAAAAGAGGATTGATAATACAGAGTTATTTTAGCTATTGCAGAGCAGCACTTGCATAGAGTCTAGGCCTTTCCATACTGTCCTGCCAGTGAGGAGGCCAGGGGTGCACAAGAAGGAAAGCAACACAATGGGGACAGCTGACCCCAACTGACCCAAGGGATATTCCAGACCACGTGGCACCATGCTCAGCAGTAAAACTAGGGGAAAGGAAGTTGGCTGAGGGGCCACTGCTCAGAGACTGGCTGGGCGTCAGTCAGCCGGTCCTGAACAATTGCTTCCAGTTGTATCACTTGTCTTTTTGGAGTTTTATTCCTGTCTCTCTATTATTTCTCTTTTCATATTAGCATTATTATTAAAAGAAAAATAATTAAACTGTTCTTATCTCAACCCAAAACTCTTTTCACTTTTACCTTTCCAACTCACTTCCACCTGTCCTGCTGGGGCAGGGTGAGCAGCAGCTCTGTGGAGCTTAGTTGCTGGCTGGGGTAAACCACAACAGAGTAAGAGCAATTTTAGTCATTAATAAGCAATCTAAAGTACAGTCAGCCACACAAACACACCATTATTTAAGGATTACAATGTGTGGTAAAGCCATCAATCAAATAACCTTATAGATCCCATACTCACTTAGCATACCAAAAAAATAATGCCCAACTACTTTAGAAAAATTATTCTATGCATCTTTGAAGGAAATGCAAAAATATGATTCAACAGAAATAGCTACATCTGTAAGCACTTTCAGCTCTTATGCTTTGTATCACCATTAGACAGTTTTATTTAAAAAAGAAATACTATTTAAATAAGTCAATGTAACATCAGATATACCGTGTAATTTTAAAAGACAAGCTTTGCAGTCTATTTTCTTCAACTTCAGAGACACAAATCACAGAGTATTTTTCATGTACTTCTGTATTGGCTCAGCTTCAGGTACTAGGCTAAATAAGCATTCACTTAAGACTTAGTTCTGTTGAGTGAGGGTGGTATTGAGAAGATTGACCTTCTCTGCATATTAAAGTTTACATAAGAAAGGTGAAAAACTGTTTGTGACCTTGTAAAAGGCCATTATTTCCATTTAAACAGAGCTGCAGGCAAGCACAGAGCATCCTGAATGGTGTTATGGTTGTGTGCTAATCTTGCTGCAGTCTGTAATTGTGAGTGAAAATCATCTGAATATTGGTCAGGAAAACACACAAAATAAAAGCTGAAACCTGTGTTTACTAATAATCCATCAGCTTTAAACTAAAAACTACTTTTAAACTCAAAGTTAAGGCTTAGGGTATCTCTCCTATCAAGCCCAAACAAAAAACCAGAACAATCAAACCAAAACAAAACAAACCATACTACACCTCCTCTCTGCCCTCCTCCCACTCAAAAAAAAAAAAGAAAAACCCCAACCGCAAGTGAAAACAAACAAACAAAATACCCCAACCACTTTTTGCTCAGAATGTATTTTCTTGTTCCTGGAATATGAGCTGCAAGTCTCAGGAAAGAGGACAACTGGGATTTCAAACACAGAGTCCAATGAGACTGTGAGACACGAGACATCAGTCTGTCTCACTTGTAGATCAAGGTAATTCAGATGAGAATTCACTGTTTCGGAGATGAGCTGAACTCAAAGCGGAACGAGAGCAATTTGACATTCCCACTTGCCGCAGTTTGCAAAGACAACCAGTGTTTACAGAGGTTTGCTTATTGCTCTCACAATGCCTTTTCTCGGCCAATTCTTGTGTGCAAACAGCATAACAACACAGTATAATAAGCCCAACCTGCTTTAGCCCCCTGCATTCCCCAGTGCACATTCAAACCAGGCTTATGCAGTTTGGCCCAGATGCATGCACGTTTCCGTGTATCGAGGTAAGCAGAGAAAAAGCCAAGATCAAAGCCTCTTGTCTCCCAGGTGAATCAAAGAGCTACAGACTCACTCTCTCACCCCACTGAGCTTAGTTATTCATGAGACACAGGATGTTCATCCTATCAGAAAATACTACTCAAGCAGGGTAAAGCTATGAGTGAATACTTTGGACAATGCTGTGGAAAATACTGTAAACAAGTGCTTGTAAGTGTCCCTCTGCTCTCTACAGAAAACAGGATGTTGAAGTGTGGAGGAGATAACACAAATGTTCACAGAGAAATACAAGTTACTGAATATTTCTGATCCTCTTGGCTGATAAATACATACTAGCATAAATCATGAAGAGTCCATGAAGCTTTACTTTCTTAGAGCCATTCAAGCTTGCAGCATTTGTAGTTTCACTAGCCAGCTCCATCACTGGTCTGATCAAGCTCTACTTCATACAATTTCCACCAGACTGCTCCCTCCTTGAGTATTTCCAGGGCTCATCCAGCAGGACTTTCCTGACTAATCTCCCTGCTGCTAACCTTACAGATTATCCCTCAACTCCACCAGCCAGTTGTCTCCCCAGTTTGCTTGCCAAAAAGACAGGAGAGCTATTCCTCAACCTAACCGTGTCACACTGGAGGTATTCCACACCTTGAGTTAAAAGCAAAACTGTACGCTATGTAAGTATGAAAAATGCATGTTTCTGGAGACAGGTAAGTCTTGCAAACATACAGAGCTTCCCATCCTTTTAAGCTGGACCTTAAGTATCTTCATGACATTTCAGTGCATCTTGAGTCACTTCTGAACCCTGGAGCCTTTTCAGTCCAGCTCACCTTAGTAAGACCAACAGTTAAGCCATATACGCACAGTTCCTCTCTTCTTAACTGCAGTGTTTTTTGACAGGTTTTCCAAGTGATCCTCGGAGTTTCTCTATATATAAAAAGCTTGGCCTCTTTATTCTGTGTTTAGTCATATTCCACTCTCTTCTTGCAGATTGATGACGTGGATCCATTTTTGGTCAAGACACAGTCACTAAAATTTAAATATTGTCCTGAGGCTAAAGGGTATATGTTGTAAAACTTGTCAGTAAATGTAGATAAATATTTGCCAAGAAATATTCACCATATAGCAATTTTCCTAGCTACAGAATAATTCTGTAATATTGATTGGAATTCATGTAACATATGCAAGCTCCCCTAACCATCCTATGTGCCTACTGATGTCTCTTTGACTTGCTGCAAGGACAGGCAGCATCCGCAGTTGTTGCAAAATGTGCATTTATATAACAATATAAATGTATCTACTCTAATTTTAGCTCCTGCCAGCAGGGGAAAGTGTTTGCAGCTAAAATACAAAGTTGTTTTTTTTTTTTCTAAACAATTTATTCTTACTAACTCTACCACCAACCATACTCACACCTGAATAAAATGCAAGGGATTTTCCTGTTAATATTTTCAGCATATATTTCAAATCTCAAATATGTTCAATTACGGCTTAGTTAATTTTCTGCATTTCTTCTGATTGTTCTGCCCCTGCATTGTAAATGATGAGAAGGTCTCTGTTGTGACTGCAGTATAGAATCTTGCCTTTCACTGTTAATAATCCCATTGAGATATATGAAGCAGTCTTGCAAGGTTTGTTTAAGCTTCATTATTTTCCTAATTTTCCAAAACTGAGTAGTTCCATTGTTACTACAAGGATAGGTTATATTGAATACTGTTCCTGTCAATTAAAAAAATATTTTCACATTCAGAAATATTTCCATGCTATACAGTAGCAGAATAAAGTGGCAGAGGAGGATGGACTATCCCTCAAGACAGACATTAAATTCCTTTTTCATTCCTTCAGTTTATGTTATGTTCAGGTTTGGGATTTTTCTTTTGTTTTGTTTTAACTGGTTGCCATGTGAACTGGCAATAAAGTATGCAGCCTTCTATACCTGTTAATGTCTTCCCATTTTGAGAAAAGAGAGACAGCTTTTAATGTATCTCTCTCTGAGAACAGATTGTGTTGCAGACTCGACCTCATGCAAAAGGAGAATTCAAAATATCATAAGCAATTCAGTAAAACTTCAGCTTGCACCGGGAAAATCTGCCAACATGCTTTAATTTGGGAGCAAAAGTACTGACTTTGTTATTCCAAATACAAAATCATCACTAACAGGACTAATAGCAAGTGACATCAAAGGAATAGCTCTTGAATATTGGGATTTTTGTTCATCCAAACTTCCTGAAAATTGAGCATTTATTAAATAAAAACTTTTATAATTAGTATCCAACCTCTGCAAAAAACACACTATCTTGTAGAATTAAGTAAAATGCATAGGAACACAAAAACATTTGTGATGGAAAAGGAAGAAGAAAAGAAAGAAACAATTCTTACAGGAAAACAACACTTAGATTAATGCCAAAAAAAAAATTGCTAAATATGATGGGAAGGAACGCGTACATTCCATCCATATGCTGAGACTAATCTCTTCTAGAAAAACTGCATTCAATACAAGTGTATCTGGGGAAGAGCTCTTAGCTGGGTACAAACCACAGACACTTGTACTCAATTTGTAAGGGGAGGAAATGGAAGAACAAGAGGAAGAGGAAAAGCTATATTAAGAAGTCAAATTGCAGGAGCCCTTTGACTGCTATTACAAACTGAAGAAGATCTTCAAAACTGAAAACCTGCCATTAATCTCTTATTTACATGGAAAGCACATGCTTCTTTTTATCTGAAATACTTACAGTAATGACAGGAGCTGAGACTAGACAGATAAACACAATATGTCTGGTTATCAAGAAATTTAAATTTCTTATCTAAATTTGGGGTTGAAGCTTGATATTTGCTTACTGTGAGCAGATAGTGCATCTGCTTGGTGAAACTTCTATTCCCATCATTTTCACTGCTAATCACAGTAGTGAAACAGCATTTTCATGGGGCCCATTTTTTTCAGGAACCAGTCATTTCTAAGGGGGAGGAAGTCTAGTTACTTTGTATCTAGTTACTTTGAATCGATCCCAAAATCAGAGATTATAAACCCCAAAAGTTTACAATGGTGAAGTCCAACAAGAAGCTAGGCACAAATCTATAACATTCACCCAAAAATTTTTAAGCTAAAATTGTTCTAAGTGAAGCATGTGAGCTAACAAACAGACATTTTATGATGTAACAGTTCTGAGGAAATTTCCAGGAAGGACTGGCTTTTTCTGCATTTTTAATCACATTTGGTAAACACAGCAGCTGTATACATCTGCTTCTTTCTATGCGTGTTGACTCTAAAAGCGAGTGGCTGTGAGTGGCCATGTTTATTTACCAGTTTATTTAATTTTTTAAGAGTTCTGGAAGCATGTGTGATCTTTACCATGTGTGATCGTGTGGTCCTTTCAGCAGCTGTGCTGCATAAAGCAAAACAGCAATGTTTCTGCTTTGCTTAGCCAGCTAAGTCAAAGTCAGGGAAAATAGGAGGCCTTGATACTATTCATGCAAGAAAGATATAAAGTCATCTCCAGTTGTTTTCTGGCCTGGCTTTTCTTCAGTGTACTCCACCATGTAATTTGTTGGCCTTGTTATAGGCTAACATACAAGACACACTTCTGCTTTGATCATAGCATTGGTTTTGGTGGTTGGCTTCAAGTCTCTATGTGGGTACTCATGGTGTCCAATGCAGCACTTTTGAAAGTAAATGCAGAAGACATGCAAACAGAGCAATTCAACCTTAATCACATAATTCATTTTAAAAAATGAGGGTTTTTCATACTTACTCTGCTATGTGTCCATCTCAATCTCTCTCTTATTTACTTGAAACTCCCACTGATTACACAGATGAGGGTAATTACACAAAATCATTCTGGAGTGCTGCCAAAGACATATAAACCCAGGTTCTGCTGTACAAGTCTCATATAACATGGGATATCAATTACCATGCCCAAAATTGAGCATAGAGCTTATATTATTTCAACAGGCACACATACTCTGACATTTATGAATTATTAGGCCACAGTTTATCTATTGATCTACAAGCAAATTCATGGCAGTAGGGTAGCATTAAGTACAACTGCTAGAGACGTGCCTCGGCATATCTCAAGATTTTACTCATTTGTTCTTTTAACACCACAGAGTTATACAGAAAAAAGAGGTAGGTAATGTCAACATCATGTCTTGAAGAGTCAACACATTTCTATTCCTAATACATGTACAAAACATATTGATTCTTGAAATAATTCGTTTTGCTCCTTATTTTGAGAACACACTCTTCACCAACAGTTGAACGTCGTGAGGTCTATGAAGGTGTGTGTCAGGATTGGCAGGAGGACTGAGTGACTACCTACCCCTCATATTTTGAATGCAAGGCCATTCTGCCAGCTGCTCATGTCACTAAGGTGACATTGCACCTCTGAAATGAGTTGGTTTATATTTTAGTGGTACCCTACTGCTTGACCCCAAATCTTACATTTGCTGAATCAACACTATCACAAAACAGCGAAGTCTGTCTGACAAAGCAATGTTTTAATACATGATGATTCATCATGACAGGACACTGAAAGCCCTGTGGCATGTGCAGAAAAGCTTTAAATAGCACACAGTTGTTAAATTATTTTAATTAAAAAGGCAAATGCACAAGAGAGACGAGAACAATCTTTCTGTATCACATCACTTTTATTTACTCCACTTACCAGCAAAGAATGGTTTGGTTCCATTAAGAAATTCTATTTTAAGAAAATGTCTTCTTCCCTACTTTCATATTTTCCTTTCTTTTCCACATAGCATATCTAAAGGCATACAGCTCCTGGCTGCAAATACTACAGAGGATCACTAAATATAGGACAGCATGAAAATATGTTGAATGCATTTGTCAGCACTGTATTAAAACAGAGCTGCATAGCAGAAAGATTCCCTCATTGTTAATATATACTGGCTTTATCACCTTTCCAAGGTGAGAGCACCCACACAGGTATCATAATCAGTGACATTTTTGCAAAATGCTTCAGGATATTTTATTTATCCTTTTCCTCCATAAAATGCATGATGAAAATGTGCTAATGAAGCTTACATTACTTTTTAATTTTATGTTATTAGCAGAAATTCAGTATTTCATTTCATATTACAGAGGTCTGAATCTCCCTTGTTTGAAGTGCTGCCAGCACAGCTGCAGAGTGCATCTCAGATAAATGGAAGCCATGACAAACAGAATGAGTTAACCCAGTGCAAACTTTCCATCAAATATGCACAGCAGGTAAACAATTGCAAACTTCCATATTTTCTCTGCACTGTGAAGACATTGCAGATGACATTAAGTTGTTATGTAGCAGGGGACATCAAAGCAGTATGTCACATCAGCAGAAAAAACAGAAATAGCACAAGAAATATCTCCACAAACTATTTTCAGCTTTCTCAGGAAAACTACTGTGAAGCTGCATGGTAGAGCTAAAAAATTACAGCAGTTTGCAGAAATGGACCAATGTTTCTTAATGAACAACATTTTAGGTTCATAACAGCTCTGCAGAACAGAACTGCTGTAGAAGGCTCTATCAAAAAAAAAAAAAAAGAAAAAAAATTTTTGCTAATGATACAACCCCATAATTATTGATATTTTATCTTTGAACATAACTGTGAGATCCACAATGCCTCCTGAAAGTCTCGCATTAAGAGCAAAAGTGCCAGAAACCATCCCTTCACCAGACTTTAAAATAAACTAGCTACTTTTATTCCTTACAAGTAACAGAAGCTCCACTGTGTAAGCCAAGTTGTGATGAGGCATGTTTTAACACCATGACTGCAAGGGAAGGCAACTCTTGGAACAAACATTTAATCTGCTCTGTGCTATCAATTGATGCTTCTTTAAAATCTGCTCCAGAGATTGGCAGGGCTCACTGTCTGCCTACAACATTTTCTGCAGCCCTTAAACAACTAAGAAGCAGTGTAGGCAAATCATCTTACTTACTGGTATTTCTGAAATCACTACAAAGTTTGTGCATCACCAGTGTCAAAAAGCTCAACTATGCTCACATCAGAAATAACAAATTTTCACAATGATTTTAGTAAAAGTACTTTTACCAATGGAAATACAAAATGAAGTACAACTTGGTGCAGATTACAGAAGAATAGTTTATGTTTGAACATCTCAACAATAATCAAATACAGGTATATTAATTTTTTTTTCTTAACATTGGTTGTAATAACAATAAAAAACAAAAACAAAGGAAAAAAAATCCAAATTTTCTTTCCCTTCATGACTGGCTATTTATATTGACTCTCTCCTGTTCCCAGTAAATTACTTGGGTCAAGTACAAGATACTCTTAATAGCATTTGTTATCATGCAGACTTCTGTCAAACAGCAGTATCTTACATTTCCACTGGTATTTCTTATCATTAAATGTCCATGTAAGTCTCCTGGTTTTAGCAGATATCTCGCCTACTGTTTTTTCCTTCTGACATTTAAATCAATAATCCTCCAATCAAATTAGTCATACTTAAAAAGCTTACACCTATCTACTAATTCACAATGTTAAATGACAGATGAAATGCAACATTATATGGAATATCTTACACAAAATACAGTATGCTCTCTACACCCATGGTATAAAGGACACAAAGTAATGAGATTAAGTTGCAGCAAGAAAGATTCAGGTCAGAAACAGGAAAATCATCCCAAGAACCAGGGCACCAAAAACACTCAAGCAGGGTGCTTAGGGGTGCTGTGACACATCTGTCATTGGAAATATCCAAAAGCATAAACAAAAATCTCCCTTGAAGTGTTACAGGTCTTGTCAATCTTGCTGTGGGTGAGATAGACTAACTTCTTGTAGCCCTTTCTACCCCAGACATTCTAGAACAAGAAGCATGGAAAAAACAGAGTTCAAAAATTGGGCTAAAAAAAGCTTATACTACTATCTAAATTACTATTTGAACTTCTCTCTAGAACCTACTTCATTCTTTAAACACCTGTTAACAAAAAGCACACCCCTAGGGGACTGATACTTCTTAAGTAGAGAGTGGGACAATGCAGGGGAAAGCAAAATATAACCAGTATACAACTGATGAGACATCCACTTTTATTCGTCTTGCCCAGTTGGGATTTAAAAACTCATAAAAATTATGAGTCACATGTCTTAGGTGGAAAAGAATTATAAAGAAAAGTTACATAGTGTAACATTTCTTAATATTATTTTCATCCATAATAGCAAGATCTCATTAAAATATTAATGAAAATGCCACTGACATATAACAAAGTGACTTAGACATCTCTCCTGTATCCACGGCTTCAATTTCTCCTGGGATTATCTTCATACCATTAGCTACATATTTTGATGTCAGAAATATTTGAAATGTAGTAAGACAAGAAGAACCTTAAAAGCACACACATACCCAGGAGGAGAAGTAACCCAAAGAAATCTGGATCTATACAAAAGTATGCATGGCTAGAGTCACTCAAGCTCCACCTAAACATAAAGAAATAGCATGGAAGTAAGTCAAGAATGGGGGAAAGGTCAGGGAAGCCCATTGTAACTGCTGGGATCAGTTGATGGGCTGAACGTGTCTTCCCCCATGGGGATGTCTATTGGGTAAGAACCACTCTACGTGTGCTGAATACTTTTTGGGGATTACAGCTTGCTGTGTGATGTTTTGAATACATTTTTGCACTCAGTACTATCACCAACAATCCTTGAACCTTAACCTGTCACAATTTTATATTAATAAAGAGTGCTATTCCATAAACCATTGCTGGGAGTCTCACTGGCACTGGCAGTCACCTACAGCAGGGAATACACCCAAATAAAAAGCAGACCTGCTGAGGGTCTCCCTTGTGCTGTTGGTGTTTTTCCCTCAGCAGTCCAACCACCCTCCAATCCAGCAGGACTGCACAGTGAAGGGTCCCCATCACATACTGGTCAGACACAAGGGTCTTTTCCAGCTTTCCTGGAGTGCTGAAACCCCATGACAGACGAGTCAAACACTAAGTGTCAGGTAAATCTCCCCACACAAAGGGTGAGGGAAACCTCCCCTTTTCACATGACACACACCCCTTTTTCTTCATTCTTTCATCACTTAAGAATATTTTACTGAGAATTATTTGGCAAGGAATAATTTCTTTTAGTCTCTGCTAGCCCCTGTCACTTAAAAGCTGCTATAATCAAATTCTAACTCTATTTTCAGGTTACAAAGTAGTCCTTAAGATTAAAAAGTTAAGAAAAGACATCTAACCTCTGTGCTTAAAAAAAGATTAATGGACAAATTGCCTGCTTTATGGGGACAAGGAAGCTAAGAAAAGTTCTCTTATGACAGTTACAAAAGAAGCAAGGTTTCCAATTTTCAAAGCCACATGGAGAAGATCAGTAAAATGCTCTGGTATTTAATACTTTAATGTAAGCCTCTATAATTAAATGTTAGATTTTCTATTAGAGAAATGATCACATCAAAGATGAGGTGATCAAAGATCCAAATTAATTTGGCTACTTTAAATACGTTAATAAAGATGTTCTGTTGATTCTTAAACTAGCAGCATTAAGAGTATTTCAGGGAATGCCTCATCACATTGTGAACTGCAGTATGTTCTTCTGTACTAAGCATAAAATTCTGTTCTTTTAGGAGGGAAAAAAAGAAAAACACACAAAGATTTTTCTGCTGATCTCTGCAGACTAAAAGTGTAAGAAAACTTATATTCTACTCTATCCTTTGAATTTTCTGTTTAATTGCACACTACACCCACAAACTCACTTTCCTAGAAGATGGTATTTTAATAGACTTTAACCTATACCTCTTCAGCTTCATTTTTTATTCATTGTCATGTTGAACATATTTCTCAGCAGAGGATCAAACCTGAATCAACAATGCAAACTTCACCTTGTTTCCTACCATGTGTAGTATGTAATGCATAGGGCTATCAGGACAATGAGGACATTTCCTTTTTATGTCAGCTAAAAGGGGAACTCCTTGGGCATCATACACAGATTACTTCATCTTACCCTGTAAAAGAGTAAGCGATAAGAAATAACTAAAACACAACAGTTTTAGTAAAACAACAATACAATAGGTTATATTCCAGACCCCTAGGAAAGAGGAAATTTCAATGGCGTGAAAAAATGAGTTCATAAAAAAGCTGAAGGTGTATAGATCAGCTAATGGATAGGAATGAAAGAAGTAACAATCTGAAACTTTGATCCTCAATGGATTAAAAAGACTTTTTACAGCAAAAAGAAGATTTAAGATGGCTATGAGGTATGATCCTTTAAGGTATGATCCTTAAAACCTAAAAATAGTAATGTGGAAAAGATAGACTCAAACAATTTTAGAGTTTTCTGGGCAAGCAGAAAATATCAAAAGCCCAAGTAGCTTGAAGAATAGAAATCTCTGGAATCTGGTAGCCAGATGGGGAAAGGAAACCGTGCTGCTTTTTCAAGTTCTGCAAACTATGGCAAGCAGCTCTGTCAGAAGGTAGAAGCTTTCATTTGCTATCATGCACTTTACATAGGAGCCCTTCATTTTTAGTATTACTAAAAATAGCATTATTTCTAATGCTTACAGTAGTATGATTAATGTTGTGAGGGGTTTTGTTTGGTTTGGTTTTTTTGGTTGGTTGGTTGGTTGTTCGGTTGTTTGGTTGGTTGGTTGGGGTTTTTTTTGAAAATTGTTCGTCATTCACTTTGTTATAAATTGGAGGTGCTTTACTTCAAAATACTTCTATATTTCAATATTTGATTTCTTTTTTCAAATTTTTTTCCATTACCACTCTGTCTTTGAAATGCTTTTACAATTCCTGTCTTGCCTCTTTCCTCCTGTTTCCAATTGCTTTTTTGCTAGACACATGTTCTAATTGTGAGCTCTGGAAATACGCTGTTCCTTCCTCATGCAACAGAGCCTTGGGTGGATCTATCAAGAATTTCTCTCTATTATAGGGTTAAAAAAAAAGAATTTACATCTCTCAGACTCAAAAAGGCCAGGATCATTACAATTTCTTCTATTATAATTAACTCTTTATAGAGAGAAAACTCAAAGCAATTAGATATCACAGTATAGAAAAAAGAGAGTTTTTAAACAACTCTCTCACCAGCAGGTCTTTGATGTTAGATTTGACTTCAGCTTGCTCAGGAGCATAGGAAAGGACAGAGAATTCTGCAAAATCCCTGTTGGACTCTCAAAAACCTCTCCCCAGCTCTCTGGGGCTGGTGCTGCTCCTGGTGGCACTCAGCCTTCTGGCAGTGTCTGGATCATCACCTCCTTCAGTATTCAGGAGCTGGCACTAACAGACAGTTGTGACATACAGTGAAAGTTGGAAAACACAGAGATTTCCTTATATCTTGTTCGGAGCTTTCTTCCATGAATTTTTACTTTGAAATTCTATAAATATATTAAATCAATATTTTACTACCTGAGATGTGTCACCTATTCAACATTTCCCGACATGTAGTGCCAGTAAAATCAGTATTTTCCACCCACCTATTGACAACCATGTCTGTTATTGCTGATTCACCAATTTCTGTCAATCTTTTTTGGCTGAAATTACTATTACTAATCTGTTACATAATTAATCACTAATTTAGTGGTTTCTCTCTATTTTCTTTATGAAGTTCTACAAAAGTATTGAATCCAATAAAGAAATTGGAATATTTTCTGAGACATTCAGAGTTCATTATACAGTATGATTTTTTTTTCCTGTTTTCATAAATGAATAAAGCTGATTTCAAGATCCTTGCTCAGGAGGAATATCCTGTCACCCAGCCAGTGACCTGTTGCAATATCTATTATTAGATGCACTATTTAATTAGGATATACACTCAGGAGATCTGCTTAATCAGGATGTCTCCCAGTGGACATTTAGGTCCAGCAACATTCATTGGCAATGACTTTCATAATGGGGATGGTAACTTCCCTTTATTGGGATATCTTAGCATGAGCTGGTGTGTTAAGTCTTCTTCTTAAGTACTTCTGTCTTCTCTGACAAGAGTTTTCAGATTCTCTCATGCTGTGACAGAAAACATATGAAATATGTATTGCCCTGGTTTTGGCCAACTTCTTCCTGGTAGCTGGCACAGTGCTGCATTTTGGTTTTAATATAACAATAAATGTTGAGGACACGCTGATGTTTTTGTTGTTGCTAAGCAGTGCTGACCCTAAGTCAAGGACTTTTCAGTCTCCCATGCTCTAGCCCAGGCTCTCTTTCTTTTTGGAACAGGAGGTCAAGCAGTTAATACTCAGATGGTTTTCCTCCTACCTTGCTGCTTCCTGGGATGAGCCTTTTTTTACCTTCATGGATGGGTATGTAGAGAGAATTGTAAGTCAGCTCACATAATGCACAGTTACTTGGCTGCCTGCTTTTCTCTTTCACACCTTTTTAAAACCCTCTTTTCCCATCTTAAGAACCACTTTTGGGTCATCAAAAGGGCCCAGTTGTGACAGCTGATGATCAGAACAGACCGAAGGCCAAAGCCATAATTTCTCACAGGAGTCAGAGTTTAGAGGTGGCTAGAGAAAAACTACTCCCTATCCACATGTTAGAGAAGAAGAAAGCAAGCAGATGTGTTATGTGCCTTGATTAAACTGCCTCTTTATTCATCATCAATTTTATTAGCCTTAGCTGAAGAAACCCTACCAACAGGCAATATTAAAAAGAAAAATAAACAACCCTAAGTGCCTTTATGTGCACATATTCAAGTTCCATCTCCAAGAACACCTATTGAAATATTTTGAGCTAGAAATTTGCTGCTCATTGACAATCTAAGATAACCAGGAGCTTATTGATCTCTCCTTCTCCTCCACTAAGAGAAAGAAAGAATGATAAAGAGCTGCTGTTGAGATAAAAGGTACCATACTTAACATCAAGTATAATGCACCAAAAAAAAGTTCAGGAATAGCTGATTTACTGTCAGCACAACATCAGTGAATGACTTTTCCTTTTTTTTTTTTTTTTCCTGCCCTACCTTTGCCCCCTAAATTCAACAACAGATGGAAAGAAAGCAAAAGATAAAAGATATGAACATCCTGGGAATGCACAAATTCCTGTGTGATTGTACAAGCACATCCGCAGAAGCAGATGCAGTTACTTGTTCACTTGAGGTCTGAGCTGGCTGGATACAGGCCAGCTCCAGTCCAAAACTTACAGAACCATGTTACCTGGTTATTATTTTAGGATTAGCACTATGATAACACATGCTGCTGGCTTGCATTCAGCTGTCTGAGAGCACAGATGGAACGGGAGCACAACTGTCCAAACGTGTACATGTAAACATGGTCTGCGTGTCACTGCAGATCTCCATTCAAGGAGCCAGAACAGGCTATACACAGTGAATCCAATTCTCCCTTCACTAACATCCTTATAGGAAGTAATGACACAAGAAATTGTTCCCATGAGCACAGGTATTAAAGAAATAAGAACCTTGCTTACAGCATCTTCAAAGCATACTAATTCTACCCACATACCTAGTGCCCAACTGTTTCCTTTTCCACTTTTCCACCTCCTGAGGGTTTTTTCCTTGCATTTCAGTATGTCCTGGATATATTCTGATGCCACAATATGTGACCAAACACAGTACTTCATGTCTGGACAGTTAATACCTGGCAGCATATTAAAGCACCACTTCTTGATTCAAATATCCCCGAATAGAAATTATGTCAATAAAAAGAAATTATATTACAAATTTATTGTCAAGTCACATTGACATTTTGTATGGAGGTTCCCCGTGTTACGCCCCTATCTGACACGGTACTTGAGGAAATTCTGGACAGAAGCAGCATTCTGGCCTTTTACTGGTAACTGGGGTTGGTGGCAGTTTATTTAGAGAAACTACTTGATTAGAAATTCTTTCATGTCTGATCTCTCTCCTCTTTCAGCAGTCAGCGTTGAATGTTTTGTTAAATGAAAATGTTTATATGACCTTCTTCATTCAGTTCCTATTCTGAGATGCAGTTCTCCTACTTTAAAGAAAATCTAGAACTTATTATTAACATCTGATATTATCTCCTGCACAGTATACTCTTACATCATCTAAAAGTTTCCAAGTTATTTACCATAACTTAAGGTTGGTTAACCATAACCATAACCAGTTAAGTTATTCACCATAACTTAAGGTTGAAATGGTGAATTCTATTTTCTTTTGCTTTCTGCTTAGCTTCTGAATTCACAGATGCAGAAATCATCTTTTTGCACAACAGTTACCACACTACTAGCCATCCACTGCATTCAGTAAAAAAAATTTCCAGATATGGCTGATAGTATTCAGCAGTGGAATTATCTTATATTTGCTGTACTTTTCATATCTTAGATAATAACACTGATTTAAAAAAGCCTTCCTGAATTTCTGCAGCACTGTTTTAGCTATTAAATACTGCAAAGTTTTTTGTTCTACAAAGTATATTTTCACTTCCTGAAAAGAGACATACAGACTACTTCAAATCACCTCTTGACCTTCTCTTCAGTGAGCTCCTTATGTTTCCCATCATAAGATATACTATCCGGCTCATGAACATTTTCTTTCTCTAAATCATCCATTTTAACAGCAGGACTCAAAACTGAATACACTATTTCAATATTAGTCTCACTAGCACATATAGAGGAAACATCTCTTTGCTATTCTAATACTTCATTTACATTCCTAATAATGTCTTTAACCCAGCTAGCCAAAGCTCCTTACTGGATATTTTTCTTATTGTACTACCCTGCACTTAAATGTCTCAAAATTATGTGGCTTAGGTGCATACATCTTTTCTATTTGACCAATATTGTTCATTGGTATAACTTGTTCTGAACATTCCATCATTTATTTTATTTTACCATTTCGTTATCCTTTGCATTACCTATAAACATGAACAGCTTCCCACCCAAGGATTCCTTTCCAGACTTCAGAGGCCACCTGAACAGATCAGCCTTGCACCTTGACTAAGATGATGAAAGTTAGACCACTGGATTCTCCTTTCTTCATCCTACCTCCACGTGAGTCTATTTCATGTGACAAGACACCCATGGAGTAGTATCACAGTTCTGTGGCACTGTCTGCACTCGTGCTTCTGCAGAACCAGATGAGAAAGGAGTCAGGGTTTGTCTGAAAGAGACTCACTGTGAGGCGCAAAAGGCAACATCAAGCATAAAAACAACTGGAACACTAAACTGTCTTGCCAGACCCTTACTCAATTTTTCACAATTTATTAATAAGACTAATCTTCTTGGTACTTTTTCTGACTTAAAAAAGTCTATAAATGCATCATATTGGAATGAAAATTCCAAGTTCAAGCCCTGATTAGTATTTTTGAAGAATGTTCTTGCAATGTTCACACACTCAAAATATCTGCAAATGCTTGTGCTATGTGTATGTGCTTATGTGCACAAACACACAGACAGAATGGTAACATTTGTGTGGAATTTAACAATTAATCTTAAGCAATCACACTGGGGGGTTTGAGGTTATCTACTATAAACCTTTTATATACCAGATTATTAACCACCTTTTATATATCAGATTATTAACCTGATCAAAAGAATGTCAGCCCTGCAGGAAACATCTTTGATTATTTCATCAAGTGAAAACAGTTGAATTAGATTTAGGAAGAGAGGTTGCCTGACAAGTTCTCCTAATTCTGGATTCCTATTTTAACTCTTAAATACAAGTCTACTCATTTTGAGGAACCTGAAGTGTTGCTTAAATGGTGTTCAAGCTAAGAGCTTGAACTAAGAGGTACTACATGTGCACATGCAGAAAGAAATGGATTTTCATAGGTTCTACAAACATGCCTTCCATCCAAGAGCATTTGTTCAAACACAAAAAAAGTTGGAAAGACATAGAAATGGAGAATTCATTAAGCAAATACACTTTTGTTTGGTTTTATTCAAAGATAAAAAGTAAGGTTAAAACATGAAAAAAACCCTACATTTCTCAACATCTTCCTAGCCTTGCTCATCACAGTGATTCTGACTGGCGACATATAGCATTTTACAGTTTTTCCTGAAGCTGAGAAGCTTCCTGAAGCTGAGAAGATGTCAGTGGGAGTTGATGATGCTGAGTGATCTTACCAGCACCTTAAATAATTGTATGCTGCATTGCAGATCTTAAGTCTGGTGTAGTTATATAAAATTATATGAACAGATTGTGAATAAATTGTAAGTAATAAAACAGATTGTGAAAAATTGTAACAAAAATCATATGCATCTTTTGATATTGCTGTGATGGGTTTGGCTGGGATAGAGTTAATGAGCTTCATAGTAGCTAGTATGGAGCTCTGGTTTGGATTTGTGATTAAAACATTGATAATGTAGAGATGCTTTTGTTATTGCTACACACAAAGTCAAGGCCTTTTCTGGCCTCATCCCTCCGGTGGGGAGGCTAGGGATGCACAAGAAGTTGGGAGGGGAGAGAGCCAGAGCTGACCCCACCTGAATTAGTGGATATTTCAGACCACATGGTCTGCTTTATCATGCTCAGCTCAGATAAAGTCGGGGGAAGGCAGTTTGGAATTATGTCTTCCCAAGTAACCATTGCACGTGATGGGGCCATGCTTTCCTAGAGATAGCTGAGCAGGCCTGCCCATGGGAAGGGGTGAACAAATTCTTTCTTTTGTACAGCTTGTGTGTGCTTTACTTATTAAACTGTCTTTATCTCTAACCATGTGTTTTCTCATTCTGACTCTCCTGATTCTGTTCCACATCCCACTGGGGGGAAAGGATTGAGCAGCTCATTGGTGCATAGTTCTTGGCTGGGATTAAATCATGACAATTTTACAGTCTGATTATATAAACAGCTCATGTTGCACATTATAAAACATATAAACATAACAAAACAACTGCTTTTCCAGTTGCTGTCATGCACATGAAAACTTTTAAAATAGAGTAACATTTCATTTTGTTACAATACCCTTTGCATTTTTACAGTTCAGTTGGGCACCTTGTCACAACTGATCATACATCTTGATGCCTTTTTTATGTTTTTCAAATCAATGTGAATATTTCTTCCTTGCATTAATAGCATTTCATGTAGCAAAATTGGCAAAGACATTTCTATTTTCATCATAGTTTATTCCTCTTCCCCAGTCCTCATCCATGGCAAGATTCATTGGCTGGAAAAATATTTTTCTGTTGAAGATATTTAGCAGATATGACTCCTTTCATCCAAAGCTCACATTTCAGTGATATTTAGTCTAAACAACTTATATTATAATCATTTGCCTAAAAATTTTCAAGAAAGCAAGTTTATATGCTGCTAATATTCATTTATTACCTTTCCTTCAGGCACCAAGGAAAAAAAAAAAATCAGGATCAACCTTAATTCCTTTTAAATAAAAGAGGACCAAATATTTGAAGGTACCCTGACAGAGAATTCAAGTGGATGTAAGTTACATATATAGAGAGAAAAATTTATTATCTCAGTAATTCATTCGTTTCTCAGAACATGTTTCTTTGCTGATGCTATTCTGCTTTTTTGAATGGTTTTCCATAAAACCTATGTTCTTAAATTGACAATCTTACATGGTAGATGGGTTGGGAGGAAAAGAAAAAAGGTGTCATATTGTCTCTCTGCCGATAAAATCCTTTAATTCCTTTCTTTATCACTAAGTTCCTGGTAACGCTGTTGCCATCTCTTCCCTTCTAACACATTGGAGTATTCCAGATATAGCAGTAGGGTGGCCACTTCCAGTCACCCAGAAATGCTTGTCAAAGAATCACTGAACAATATTCCAGATTTTTCACAGGTGAAAAACAAGAGCAACTGTAGATGAGGTGTCTAAGCCTCACCTTATCTCTCACTTTGAGCAAGATCCAGACTTTCCTACATCATCCTAATTTGAAATAAAGATATTTTAGGACTTAATATCTCAAGTACAAATACCACAAAAGCAACCAAGAAAACCAGTTTGCCTGGATTCTTACAAGTCCTGTAAATGTACAGAGACATCAAAAGTCCTTCCATTTCTAAAATTACATTCCTCTTGAGCATGTGTATGCTCAGCAGTGGGACATCCCAACATGTGGCTCCCATGGTCACCTTGAAGCAGTAGTAAATCCACCTTTGATGTCTGCTTTGGCTGGCATGCTCTAAGTTTATCACAGAAGTATCAAGTGAAACAAAAAACAGTCATTTAATCCCAGCATTTCTTCCACGTGGTGGCTGAGCAGCTAACATGCAGGTTGATACTCTGGGAAGGCAGGCAATCTCTAAAGCTATCCTAACAGTCATCAAAATCCTTCTCAACTCTTAGACATCCTAAACAACCTTCTTTGATTCTATGTTGCATTCTTAACCTTTCTTCCTTTCTGTATCTTTATACTATTTTGTTGCATTTCTATCAGAAATAGAGACAAATTCTGCTCTTTGGAGAGGGTTCTTTTTACTATCTTCTCTTCAGAAATTAAAAAAAAAAATTGAAGAAATTGAAATTATTTTATTAAGTCTTTATGTAGAATTCAGTCAACAAAAATGGACATCCAGAGCTGTTTTAGGGGCTGCAAATACCTCCTGTCCTGTGGGCACAGCAGCACCTGAGGTATCGACACTGCCCTTGCAGGGGTGGCACAGGAGAAACAGGCAACCCATGTCTTTTGGGAGCCACAGCTGGAGGCAAAATGACCTACCCAAAAATACCTAAATATTACTAAGTACCTTTCTTTCAGCCACTGAACTCTGCCCTTTTTCTGATAATAGGAAATCACCGCACAGAATAAAAAATGGTAATATAACAAATAAAAATACCACATATCAATTCAATTTCTATAATGCAGCAATATATGTAGCAATAATGTAGCAATAATATATATGACTTTAACAAAATTAAAGTATAAAGAAGCAAAAAATGGAGGAAAATGAAAAATTCCATTTTGATAAAAATAAAGATTTTGTTATATAACTTTTTTTTTTTTTTCCAGTATCTATAAAGCTATTTTTTGGGGGCAGGGAAACAACACCAATAGCCACCATAACCACCACAAATAAAGTCCAAATTTTTCAGTTGCATTAGTCAAAACCAAATTTCAGTCTTTAGTGTTCCTTCCCAAGGTAATAGTGTTGGGCTCCTAAAGGCCTCGGTGGCTATCCACGTCACTTTCCTGATTTTTTTTGTTGTCTTTTTAGTTCCAAAGTGCCCAGAACTGTAACCTTTTTTTTCTAACTGCAGGGTTAGCAGCTCTCAGAAAGGGGCACTGTCACCTCCTGGTTTAGCTGAGATACTTCTAAATCTAAACGTCTTTGCCTTTTTGCTGCCATATTTCACAACAAACTTATATCTAATTGTCTATTATGGCCCATAGGTCTGCTTTTCAACATTATTGATTTCCATCAATCTTCTTCCTGTTCCTTAGGATTATTTTTTCCCCAGATAAAATCAATCCTATTTCCTGCCCATTCTTTAAATCTTCTCTAGGATCCTGCCAGTACAGTTCTTTGAAACACTTATTCAGTCGTTTCACATGAAAAAGTCCACAGAGTATGTGTATGTATAATTACCGTTTTCTCATTCTTTCCTGGTAAAATAAAGATGATTGCTTTAGTGAAGAACAGAAAATCATGATTCAAAGGCATAGAGAAGGATTAGAGAGTCACTTGCTGCCAATGTCACCTTTTTGAATTGCAAAAAAACAGTGGGATTGCCCCAGTAGTTTGCACACCCAGACGAGTTCAGCCACACTAAGTTTGCACTGTGACATTGTCCCTCTCACCAGGTCATGTCAGGCACAGCACTGAGTAAGCAAGAAGCTGAGAAAGCCACACCAGAAACCCACAAGTTTCTGAAGTAACAGCAGGGAATTAGGGGACCAATTTCTGAGGCTAGACAGTCCCTTCATCACTGGATCTCTCCTACTTAGAAATTCAGAAGTTATAGAGAATCCTATTTAACACCATGAAATACAGAACACATTAGTTTTTGCATGCTCATTTCCATACAGACCAGCTCTACTGCAAAGTAAAATCAGTCAAATTTTTACTGTTGTAAAACAAATTCTGAGTATTTATTTACTTTTGGATTGTGAAAAACTTGTACTTTTGGAGACATGCATTCTTAGACAAAAAGAAAAAAAGATCCAAAATCCAACTACTCTAAGAAACCAGGTTGGGGTTTTTTAAATTGTTTCTTGTTGTGGTGATATTATCAAATGTATTACCTTGACAAATCTCTATGGCCAAGTAATTTTGATTTCAAGCTTTACTTTTCTAACTTCTCTGCAACTTGAACAAACAAGATAATTCTTTCCCCTTTATTTACTTGTGATTTCCTTTCTGAACTTAGTGAAAAGAAATTATTTTTCAGTATTCAAGATTTAAAATTTCCTATAGAAAACCATATATCAATTCTTATTTATAATGCAGCATAAAAATCAATCTGAACTAGAGTTTCCTTACAGATTTCCACTGCAAGACCCTTGCTGTGATTCAGGTCATCCTGAGGCTTCAGTAATGGGCACGGAAAATGGCAGCATTTTTGCTGGGCAGGTTCAAAATAAGACATTGACAGTCTGAAAAAAGGGCATTGAATGTTTTTCAATTTCTCAACTCCAGCAAGACATCCAAATTTTGCTGTTCATTTTAAAAAGTTCCTGCTAATAAGAAATACTTCAGCCAAGTTTAATTATATTGTTTACTTCTCCTTCTTCCCTGTGGACAACCTTCTCAACATATACTTTTGCTACACCCCCTGTGAAATCATCTGTTGATTATCAACGCAAATCTCAGTAGAAAGGATTATCTAGCTATATTTAACTAAAAGGAAAGCAATGAAATGCAGTAACAGTGATTATAATTTGCAATATTCATTACCATAATTTTTCCAGCCACAATTTATAATAATTCACATCCTGTTTCCATATACTATGAAGTCCATATACTATGAACAGGGACATTCTCTGTTCATCAATACAGTGAGCAATATGTGAGGAACCTAACTTATTGAAACCTTTGGGAGCTATTAGGAGTAAAAAAGAACTAAAACTAGCTCACAGAATTAAGATAGAAAAAAACCCCAAGACTACATTCTTATGAAGCAACCTAAGAAAACCATCAGTTTGATTATGCTTAAAGGTCATAAAACATAACATGAAGATCTTTCTTGAATTTGCATGACTTGGAAGAGGCTCAGAACAGACTGAGGGAAGACAACTGGCAAGTTATGATGCACTTTGCTTCACAGATGACATTAATCATATCTTCCATCACTTCTTTGTACACAATTCATTTCATACCTAGGTTAAATATGTTAAAACAAAATGTGAGATCCCTGAGCACACCTGCAAATGGAAACCATAAACACTTCAACCAAGTGTATGTCCTAAATACCCTCCAACAGAGCTCAGAACAACAATAAAGTTTGTTAGCCCTTGTTTCAAAGTGCATTTTATGCATTTTTTAGATTCTTTTGAACTTCAGAGTCTTTGATCCCCATTTTTTTTGGTGTTATCTATGTACAGATTTTCACACAGATGCTATCAATGCTCCCCAGTACAGAAGCAGAAGGAAAATGAGTGTTTCTCACTTCAAGAACAGAACTGTGCCAGGCAAAAATTAGACTGCAAACCAAGCCATCATGACACTAAAACCAAAGGAGTTAGAGTAGTGTGAAAACCAGTTTCATACAAAAAGTCCAGGCTTGGACAGTACGGATCATTTTGTTATCTATGGAACTGCAACATAGACAAATTACAATCAGATATGTTGGTACATTAATGTAAAAAAATATTTTCCACTGCTCCGCAACGGATACTCACATGCATGCTCTGGAGACAAGTTACATCACATTAGGAGAGAAGCACATATCCAGGCTGATGCTGTAATATTATAAGTGATGCATTAAATTTATGCCCCTTCATAATTTGTTAATTTGCATTTACCTAAAATGACATCTCATAAATGATGAAATTACAAAAATGGAGACTCTTGCTGGAAAGCTCGCAACTCTCCCGGGAGGAGTTTCATCATTCAAATCTTGAAAAGCACAATTAAGAAATTTGGACAGATCTGAAGAGAGCTGGGAAATTTGCAGAAGTAACCTAAGGAAAGGTTGTCAGATGTTTTCAGTTTCCAAGTACAACCCAAGAGTAATGTCCATCATTCTAAGAAAATGGCTCCTGAGTCACATCAACATCCTGTAGCTTTAAACAGTAGATTACTGATAAAATGCAGACACTGTCCCACATGAGGAAAGCAGTACTTTTATAACTATTCTTCTAAAAAATAAACTCTAAAGGAATAAACAAAACTAATGACTGACACATAAAGGAACTTTGAGAATTTCAGATCTCTGAGGATTTTCAGATATGTTAAGTTCTATCACTATTAATGGCTTCATTTGAAAATTCAGGTTCTCAGAACTGAAAATCAGTCCTGCAAACCACATTCAAAGATCCCAAAGTGCTCTAAAAATGTTATGATTACACTGAAAAATACAGTACAAAGGTGCATTCTCCCTTGTTACAAGAAGCTCAGTCTCTTCCTACACTAGAAGATTGGAAAGTTATGCAACATGGCTGACAGCTATCCTTGTAGGAAACTGGGACTGATAGGCTCTGCTGCTGGCTAAACAGGACAACTCCTCCTACACAGGCAAACTCACAAATAGCTCAATGACAACTTACCACACTTTACAGCACCACTGTGCATATCCTTCTTATTCTTTCTCCAAGATTCTTCACTGATCTTTCTTGACAACTTATGACACTTGATAAGAACTACACACACCACTTCCTATCACCTTTGCTCGCCTCTCAGCATGATCCCAGCATGATCCTAGTTCCCAAATTTCAAACACAAGCTATTTATGATAACCCATAATGTGATTAAAAAGATGAAATACCAGGTTTTAACTTCAGCTTAAATCCACAAAGAAGAAGATAAAAACCATTGGCATAATTTGGATGCAAGCCTGCCTGTCTGAAATGACAGAGGCACAGATATCCTCCCAATCGATTTCGTCTGCCCCGTAGGCAACCCTGCCAATAAGATGACTGTGTTGTTACTTTTAAAACCTCATCACAGCGACTCCTTAGCAAGGTCTGTTTCTTCATGATTCACACTTTAAATATATTTTAAAACTCCTGCTTTGATGTGCCTACCTTCTGCTCCTTCTAGAGTCCATCAGAGGCCATACTGTGTTTTCCACTAAGTAGTGACAGGTCTATCACCTTGAGAATACATTGCTCAAGGTGATGGATTGCTTCATTTACCTCGAATAAACAGGAGACCATTTCTGCATCTGATGACATCAGCAGAACAGAAGTCTTCAGTTTCATGAAACCATCAAATACAACACCAAGGGCTCTGACAGGCATCCCCTACTAAATATTGCTGGCAAATTTTAAATATTTTCAAATCCACTACACCAGTAGTCTCCAAGATTTTTTGATCACTCACCTTTATGTGTAAAAAAATTTCAAGCACACACCCCAATATATATTTGTTTATAGACCATATACATGTACTACTGTACATGTAGATTTGTGCTGTGTGTATATATATTATCTGTTATTATTAATAATGTTGTATTATTATTATAAAAATACTCAGAAACAACCATTTCAAAAGGGTAAGTTAGAAATAAAATATAATGCTACTGTTACATTTGGTGTTTGTGGTTTATTTTTTATTTTATTAGTACTAAAAAAAAAAAAATCTTTCTTCTCCCCAAAAGGTTTGTTTGCTCACCCTCTGTGGTGTGCAAACCCCACTTTGGAGATCACTGCATTAGACCACCCTTCTTCTCTGCTGGATAACATATGTTTGTGCTATGGTTACACTACTACAGAGATAAAATAGAAATACAATTCATATTTATCAGAAATTTATTGATATGGCATCATTGTACCCTAGAGGTTATTGAGACACCGAAACACAGCCCTTTCCATTACCTTTATTATGGGTACTCTGCTGTACAGCAGTAGGGTTGGGCAGACAGCTGTAAAAAGCAGGAGAGTGCATCCTAAGCAAATCAAAATCAGAATCACTACTGAACATCTGTTAGTGCCAAGAGGCACTCATGTGATTGTTCCATGTAGACCTCATTGCCCTTATTTTCATTGTGCTGTGAAGCAGCATGAGTGGAATGAGACCGTATAGGGAGCAAAAACAAACTGTCAAAATGTTCCACTAGCCTTAGGCTTGAATATTTTGTCTCTTCTCCAAAAAGTATATATAAATCAGGTAATCATAAATGACAGCAGCATCACTGAAATTTCAGTGTCTAAAAGTTAGATAATAGAATACAAAGTAGCCATTCAGGCTCTGTTTATCATCGTTGGGCAGAAACTAGCCCCTCCCAGAGTGGTGCTAATCTCATCCCCTTTCAGATACTTAAACTAAGTTAAATAAATTCATTTCTGAAATCGCCTTCATCTTTCTAAGCTGAATGTGAGGCAGGTCATGATAACAAACACCATCACAAATACACGGTGTTTGAAACCTTAAATTAGGACAGGTGAACACCACCCTGCCTGCCTACCTGTTCTATTGCAGATGCCACATAGACCTACACTTGAAAATGCTTGATATAAACTTTCCCTCACTATATATATAAGCAGTTTCATTTCTTACCCTATGTGCTGGTTCTGACAAGGATATAGGGGTTTTTGCATAGTATGAGACCATGCTTTGTATTTGTGCTGAGAACAGTATTGATAACACAGGGATGCTTTTGTTACTCCTGAGCGGTGCTTACACAGAGTCAAAACCTTTTCTGCTTCTCACCCCAGCCCACCAGTGAGTAGCCTGGGGATGCATAAGGGCATGGGAGGAAACACAGGCAGGAAGCTGACCCCAATTTACCCAAAGGATATTCCCTATCATATGGAGTCATTCCTAGCATTTAGAACTGGGTGAAGAAGAAGAAAATGAAGGCTGTTTGGACTGATGACATTTACCTTCCCAAGTCACTGTAACACATGATGATGCCCTGCTTTCCTGTGTATGGCTGAACATCTGCCCACTCATAAGAAGTGGTGAATTCTTTCATTGTTTTGCTCTGCTTTTGTGCACAGCTTTTGCTTTACCTATTAAACTGTCTTTATCTCAACTCAGGAGTCTTTTCACTTTTATTCTTCCAATTCTCTCCCCCATCCTGCTGCAGGGTGGGGAAGTGAGCAAGGAGCTGTGTAGGACTTAACTGCAGGTGGGATTAAACTAAAACACTCTACATTCTCCTGATAGGATCACCAATGAGACAAAAAACAAGGCTACCACTATAATTTTATCACTGTCACCCTGTTTTCATATTGTTTTCTATTATAGCTCTTATTTAATTTTGGTATTTAGATTACATTGTATACCAGCACTATCAGTACCAAGACAGATGTCTTGTGCATTCACAATGATCACAGCTTTCTGACCTTTAGACAAGAAATAGAGGAATTATTATTCAAGTGATTATTTACATTTTGATAACATTTGCAGGATTGTACCATCTTACTGTATTTGGACAAACTATCTGCCTTGTCAACTCCTGAGCCAAAAAAAAAAAGAAAAATCAAAACAAAAACATGGTGAATCTATACATCATACGAAAGAGCTAGTGGCATATCAACAGCCTTTGGTATGCTGGTTAGGAGGAAAAAAGAAAGGTTAGAAGGAGAAAGCTAAAGAGCATGGAAGGCAGACAATGAGGGAAGGGAAAGAGCAAGAGGAAGGACAGGCAGTGAGACTAACAGGACAAGACAGCCCATGGGAATAAATACACAGTCTGTCAAATGAGAACAGTAGTTTTCACTGTTCAGTGCATCCAGAGCAGCCTCTTACCAGCACTGAAATGAACGTCAGTGGACTGAAATAGTGGGTTTCTCTATCACAACAAGGACTTCTATCTACAGGCAAGACAAGTTCTGGCACTTCCAGGTATCAGGTCTGCTCCAGAAAGATGTGCAGAAGACCTTTCTGTTAATGTACCTGTGATATGAGTATAAAGAAATGGGATATAAACACAGACAGGTCCTTGTCTACTGTCAGCTTGGTCTACTGCTGTTCCTGCAACTCTCAAGTACTCTCTAAACATCAGGATGACCACGGGTATGGAATATGCCAATGGAAGAGACAAAATATGTCCCTTGGGAAATAGACTTGTTTATTATTCATATTATCCAAGGCATCTTCTCCTCTTTTTGCAATGTAAAAAATGCCTTTATGTAATGCAGACATTCTTGATACCCACAGCAACTCATTTCTCATTTCACTGCTGCAAGTTCTTTTCTATTTTTGGTTAATAGTTTTTTAATAATATTAACACAGTGAAGACAAAGTAACAAAATTTACAAAATAAATAAATATTAAGGAAGACAGAAGCATTTTGTCCTTCTTTCTTTTCGCAGCTTTTAATAGATCTATCACCCTGCTGCCAGTTCACTGCCATGTATATTGTATTAATTGCAGTAGTCATGTACCTAAAAGGTCAGAGTGCTCTTTTACCTTAGACCTTCAAAAACAAAAGCTTCCTCTTATCCTTTTGTTTTTATTAAAAATCTCTCTCAACTTCAGAAATAACACTTTCTATCCTCTTTCAACAGGTAGCTTTTATTTTACACTTCTGATATATGCTTGAATATATGCCATTAGGATACCTATTTAACAAGTAGTTTGGCCAAATTTTACCATAGCATCTTTCTCATTGCTTCAGGAATTGTTTTCCCATCCCAAGAGCACATGATATCTCTTCCTCTTTAATCGTTGCTTTAGGTGTTGTAATTATTGAAACATGGCACGTTCTACTCCTGAAGTATCTGCATTCTGGAAACATAAAAATTAGCTCTCTCACAGGCAAATTTCTACCACTTAAAAAGACTAAAACTTTCCAGTAGGGAGGCAGCCCTACATATGATCATAAAACATATAATAAATCATGATATTTCAGAAAATATTTAAAGGTCCATTTCTGAAGAGAAGATATTCTTAAAAAAGATTATCAGTTGGTTTTGCTTCAGGGAACTTACAAGCACTGTCTGTGTTTAATTTTCATGTGTCACGTTAAAGATCTACAGCCAGGAGTAACAGAAGGCACTCCAAATGGTAAAACTTCCACTTGAACTAGACAGGTAACCTTATGCTTAGACAACCTCAACTCTTTTGCTTGTTGAAACCTTTTATAACTAACTTTTCATGTTCTTCAGTAATTCATATCTTTAGCATCCTGTAACATACTACAAGTAAAACTGAAATAACAAATCCCTTAGGTTTCAGGCTATATTTTTCTGTCAGACAGAATCTTTGTAGCATTTGTTCATTGTTCATCTGTCCACTTTAATAGCCCTCTTGTTTAAAATAATCTTAGCAACAATAAAATGAACATATATCACAGGGCTTGTTTTCTCAAATATATTTTAAGAAATCAAGCAAATAAAAAATTACTAATGAATTTAAAAAATGACAGAAGTAATTTTAGGCTTTCACAAAAGTCCATTGTATGAAGAATTTGAATTTAGTGAAGTCTTCATAGTTTTGGAGAGACCATCTTCAAAAGAACAGTTACCCTATCAACAGGTGATATGCTGTAAGAACATATGTATGGTCTGCTCTTCAGAGAATTTAAGGCATTTTCTTGCAAATATTAGGGCTTTCACCAGTATTTAAATTTTATCATTTCAAGTTCCCATTTTTAGTAACTGTAAGAGTGCTTTGTTTTCATTTATTGACTTTTCCCACCTAGAAGATTATCTGTTCAGTACTATCAAAACCTCACCATATTTAAAGTACAGTTTGAAACCCTGGTTTTTGCTTTGCAACCTGGGGAAACATGAAGTAACTACAACAGACACAACTTATCTGTGATTTGTTGCAGTTTCTAAAAGCCTTATACAACCACAAATATCAAAACTACCACTATTTCCTACACACAGGGGTGTTGCTGCTTTTCCTCTGAGTAAACAGTAGGAACATAAATATTCTCAGTAGACCAAAGGGCTGGAAGCTTCATTTTGTTTTAAACCAATAGAAGAGCTAGAGATGCAAAGACAAGATGGTCAAGTGTCTTCTCACGGTCCTACTCAACAGCAGGACTGCCTCCAGAGTCTAAATATCATCACACCAGCCAGGGGTTCTGTGATCCAGAAGCTAAGGGGGAAAAAAAGTAAATAAAAAATAAGGGAGCTTTGTGGTAAGGTCCATATTTATTACCCTGATACAGGCCAATAATCATCAAAAGATCTAAGATTTTCTGAATTCAGAAAAAAATGTATGAAGTTACTTATTACCCTCATAACGTTTCTGATTTTTGCAAGCAATGGATGAATGGGACCTCCCAGCTATTCAAAAGAAGAGAAAACATGAATATGCTCTACATACTGATTCCTCTGTTAAAAATATTCTTCAAATTTATTAGTGGGGAGTTTGGCTCAGTGACCAACAAACTGAGCTGCAGCTCAGATAAGCCTTTGGGTTATTACTGTGCTCTATGACCATCCCAGTGGGCCTGACAGATGGGCACCTTGGCTGATTTCTGCAGTAGCAGATATGACCTCAGTTTTATACAGTCCAACGGTCCTTAACATCTCTTAAAAGTCACTCCCATGAAGATTTGTAGTTCTTGACCAGGACATCTTTTTCCACAGTCTTTTTTTATGGTTCAGTTTAGCTGTCTCAATACAGATTTAATACATTGTCTCCATTTGTTTTTTATATCTTAATTGCATAATTAAAATGAAAGACTAGGATTTAAAATGTAGAAAATGTAACTTTTTTAGTCATAGTCCATAACCCAACCAGTTCTACTTCTTTACTGAATTGTTTCAGGAACTGCCATAACAGATTATAAAGCTGTAAATCATCTGTATGTAGTATACCCAGAAAGCAATTTCAGTTTGAAATAAAAGATACCAACAGGTGCACAATTCCTTTGACTGCCAGAAAGGACTGTCCAAATACATCCCAGTTTGTATTTTTCCAGATACTCTGCATCACATTTTCTTTAGCTGTAGTTCATGTTCTACAGTCAGAGGAAAATTTGTTCCCAATGATATTGTGTGACAGATGCTACACATGGCATCACTGCATGCACTGTCTGTTGTAATAACTAACAACAAAATTTAATGCTACAGAGTGGTACACATTTGAAGTGCATGTAGTTGTTCATTTTTTTCAAATGACAGCAGCATTAAAGACAGTGAAATATTGGAATTGGCAACATTTCTGTTCTGTAACCTTGTACCTGCTATCAGGGAAGGGTCTTGAGACCACTTTACATGAATGCAGAGATTTCAAGACCAGAAGCTTCATTAATGGCACAAATCTTTCAATTAATTGTATAATGGTAAATAAATTAATCTCTACAAATACACAGATAATGTTATTTTAAAAAGATAACTGTATGAATTGTTTTGTAATGTTGGACACTCAACGCTACCATCCCATAATTCTGCAAAACCCATTTCCACTCCCACACCCACAAAAAACATAGTACATTCAGCTACATTGCCTTGGTTCTGAAGGCATGAACTCCTCACAGAATTTCAGAAATGTATCAGGAGGGAATTTGAAAAGACAGGTGGGCACATTAGAAGAAAACAAATTAAGTTGGGTGAGGCAAAAAAGACCATTAACTTCAGAGAATAACTGTGAGATTTAGATTGAAAAAAGGCTAATAACAAACTTCACACAAAAAAAAATGTTATTCCTGCATTGCTGATGAGATCTACACCTAATATTCATGCAATCATCAGGAACACATTCTTTTTTATCAGATGATTTTTGGGCAAAGGTTTGTACATCTCTATCATACTCTGAGTGCCCATGAAATGGCAGTAATTAATGATGAATCATTTATTCATTGAATTTTATCTCTTCTTATGTTTGAATACTGACACATTTAGTGTGCAGTTCTTAGACTTATGTTTCAAAACTGGTGTATCCAATTATTTTTCATGAATATTTCTTGATAGGCAGATTGAAAATGAGTTGTTCTTCCTGAAAATATCAGAGCATCAGAGTTTCAACAGGCAGATGGAACAGATTATTTTCAACAAGCTTTGAGGGAAAATGTTTCCAGTATGGCCCATTTCATTAAGTCAGAAATCCTAAACTCCAGTGTTGAGTTAGGTCATTCTTGCTGTCATCAAGAGGTCATGATCCCGAAGAAAGCAATAGGTGATTCTGCACATAATGTTATGTGTCTCTGCAGGAAAGAAAATGAATGTCACATGCCTGCTCTTCTGCAGTTATCAAGTCAGGGGATATCATTATTAACATTTGCCATGCTGCCTTTATGAGGCAGCTACAGGATGTGCCTTTTAACTCAATGCCATGCTTGGATCCCACCATGACAAGCTGAGAAAGGCTTTTAGATATGAAATTTCTCCTCTCATTTCAATAAGGCTCAGAAGGCTCTTTTGATTACATGTTGCTTTCTAGAGAGTGACTATTAGAGGTGTTTATATCTAGTTTGGAGCAGCACAAGAGTGCATTGTGTCAATTGTTCTTTATACCACCAGAATAATAGTCTGAAAAAATCACCAAGACAGCTGAGCATCAAAAACTATTCTTAATTAAACTAAGCAGTACCTACTTCTATACTGCAGCTCCATTTTCTACTAGCTTCTGAAAAGCAGGATATACTTGCTGGTCTACAAAATCTGAGGCAGACATATCCAAGTTGTCTGGCCAATTTCTTCAGTGCTGTCATGTCTTGGGATCCTAATGCAGTCAACAGCAAGAAGTACTTGCAAAGACTATTCAAATATGTATTCTAGACAGTCTGTCTATGACCCAGATTCCAATTGTAACCCACAGAATACCATAATGTTACTTCTGAATTGTTTATTCTCCCTCCATCTGTCACCTTACAGTGATCATGAGCCTGTTTCCTTCAAAACATCTATGCATTTTATTAAAAGATCTTCTTCTAAAACATCATTTCCATAATTGAACACAAGTGCCTAACACAACACAATGTGCTGAAGTCACTGGGGCAGAATTATAATGGATGTAAATCCAAACCAGCTCTTCCTCTTCTCCTACGGTGTAAAGAATTAAAGATGTTCTTTTCTTTTTAGAACAAAAGGTTTTGCTATGGGACTAATTCAAGCATTCATTTCATCCATTTCAAGATTTCAGCATATTTTTTTCTATGCAGCCAGATGATGTATACTGCAATTAAGAGCTCTGGAAAAGGAGTAATACTATCACTTAAATGTTATGAAAATCTCATAAAACACTAAGTTGAAAACATGACCAACGTAAGTATTTCTTTAGTCACCTATAACAGACTAATTCTCTTGAGAAATCCTAACAAAGCTGGAAAATCTCTGCTTGCCTAGAACAGAACAGCTTTGCTATATCTCTCTGTCATTCAGAGGACACTACGCTCGAGAGCACAGGAACATGATATTAGATGGAATTGGATGGGTCCTCAAGCCCATTCCCAGTGACAGCAAACTGTCTGGCAACAGATTCACTGAACATCACTTTGGGCCCTCATTCAGTAACAACCAAAAGTTTAAGTCCTGTCTCAAACACTTTCAAAAAATCAGGAAGATGAAGAAATAATAGCCAAGCATTACAGCAATTCACACAATGCAACAGAATATATGATGCTTACAGAGCAATCTTGCTTCTGGAATTAATACCTAAAACCCAACTGTCAGGGCTTGAGAGCTTACAGGGAAATTTTTTTTCAACAGGACAGCAGCAAATTTGCTTCCTAGGACACCTTTGTGTTGAGGTTCAGGTCTGGGGTTATTTACATCCAGACCTAACCTGCAGCTCTCTATTCACATAACTGGGAGATATATGCAGGGAGAAAAACACCCTTGAGGGAGAAGACAGAGTTCTTTCTCCCTGTGTTGTGTCACAGCAAGGGGCAAACACAACATAACCCACTGGTGGTCCACAGCTCAGCACTCAGAATTTTGCTTTGGAGGAGCTGAGGCTACATGCATGAACTGCTACCACAGGAACACTGGACAGCACATCTTAGGCAAATGTGAAGGAGAAGAGGGTTAAGCACTTTAGCTCCTCAATAAATATTTGCATAAGACAAGACCCATCCAGAAGAAAACCATTACACTCCCTGGTGCTGGAGAAACAAAGAAAAGTCAGAGAAGGGTGCTGTAAAAATGACTCAGATAAAAGAGTGTTTTCTCTTCTAATCTGTGGTGCCAGAGGACAGAGATTACATTGAACCTGCTGCATCTCCACCTCAAGCACTCCCACAATGAATGCAGCTTGGGCATTGATAACTACAGTGGATGAACTGATGTGGGAGCCTGTGCTTAGCAGGCTTGCCCTAGTGCAAATCAGCCAGTTACTCAGGCAGGTCTTGGGCTGTCTACATCTTTGTGAAAAATGCCCACAAATGTCAGAACTGTGAGGGACTGAGTCAGATTTGCATATTAAAAACTAATTTTTGTTCACGGTTGAAGAAAACACTCAAACCAGCTGAAAATAGTGCAGAGAATTAAATTCCTTCACTATTTGTTTCCATTTGCTGTCTTCAACAATGGCCTCTTTATTTATATCCTGCAAAGGTTAGGCAGCACCTAGGTGAAAAACCACATTATGGCACTGACAATTTATTTAACTGTGTTGATATTAAATTGCTGTGTATGTAGGAGAGACACTATCACAGAAACACATTTCTCCTTTTTTGTTTTCTCAGGGTCTGTTTTTTACAGCCTAAAGCTACACACTAACCACTCTACTCTTAGAGCAGCAGCAGGTAAAGTATGTTGATGAATCCCTTCATCACGTAACGTCCTGGGGAGATGCTCATTATATGCTTCCTCCAAAAAAGAAATAAGAAGCCTATGGCTTAGGTGCAATTAAAATCTTGACATTTACCACACACAGTACTTACAGTTACTATGATCTTTGCAATATGCCACATTGAGTTCTGAACATTACAAATACTATATGAAGGTAAATATTGTCCTGCATCAAAGTTGTAGGCACTGATGGTGTCTTATCTACAATGTAAAAATCATCAAAAATAAAAGCCTTTACTTGACACCTTTGTTTTTCTCTTGGGCAGGAGAGGGAGAGCAAGGAGGAAGATAATTTTGGAAAGAAACTTTTTTCCTCTTTTTATTTTCAATAATTACTAAGAGGGAAAAAACCCAGTATTTACTGCAAGAACCCTAATTTCAGAGGTAAATAAGAGGCCATTCATTTAAAACCCCAGACTGATTTTTGACCATATTATCGGCATGCTTTGCACATTCCAGATATTTCCTTCTTTTTTTGTTTCCCAAAGAAACAAAACCTATACAGTTAGGCCATGGTATCCTGTGTAGAACAATGTGCCCTCTTTCTGGCGTATTGCAAGAGGTCTACCAGCTTTTTTCACAGTTTTGCCAAATTTGACAGAGAGTTAGAGGTCCAAAAGCTTATTAAGTACATTCATCTTGTGTGAAAGCACAAGGCTGATTAGAGACAAGATTCAGTTAGGTGGTCTCCCTTGGGGAAAGGCTAATCTCAGTTTTTGGTAGACACCACAGTACCCACACAGGACAGAGTCACATCAAATGCTCCAACAACAGATAAAACTTTGATTAAAGTTCTCACCCAATTCAACCATAACACGTTAAACCATAGTTAACAAGACTACATTATGCCCCTGCTCATCGAAATTCTTTGTTCTTTACTTTTAGAACCAGACATGTTTGCAGCTTAGAAAATCCCAAAGCCTTTTATATGCTCAGTCTCCTACAAAAAACAAATAAATTCAGGGATCATGGATTGATCAAATGGCTATTAAATAAAATGGCCCAACTATACTTCATGGTCTAGGAAATGCTGGTGAATCAGTTTCTACATATACCTACATATATAAAACCGTAGAGGTTTATTTCTGGAAAAGGCCTTAGCCACAGAGACCTGAGAATTCTGAATCTTTTATTAGATCCCATTCAGGTGCATTAAGGCTCTTATGTTTTCTGAATTCTAGATAATTACTTTAATCATAATTAAATTTCACTGACCGCTTTTACAAGGAAAATTCAGGTATTTTCTACCACATCCCTTAAATGAAACAGCATCCACATTTCATGATGTTAAATAAGGGATTGCTCAAAACTCCCCAATTTCCTTCCTATAATAGTTCTTCTATTGTCACAGAATACACATGAGCTGAAATACAATCCTGTTAATGAGATGATCAAGTTAGGCACTGTCTGACTGAAATGTTAAGTTTCTGGACCCAAATGGGGACTTCTCAGTCTACTTAAATTGACTCTCTAAAGAATTTAGGAAGTCAATAGAAAAATGCAGAGGAGGATTTCATTATCCTACTGCACCTCCCTCCTTCTGCAGGAGACCACTGATTCTTTTTTGTTAACATGTATAAATCTAAAACCACTAAATTTGAAGCAAATGTCAGTTTTTCATATAAGTATGGGGTCTGTTCATAGCAAAATTGAGAGAGAAATGGGGAAAAAAAAGAGTTAAGAAAGAAAGGAAGGCAAGCAGATATCCCAACACCAGGGGCCTCAGTTACTTAAACTGCAAAAATAAACAAGAGATGCAATTCCCCTTGGTTTAGTCACAGACATAAGAGAAGCTCTTGCTCTCACACAACCCCTGTCACTTTTTCATTCTCTTTTCCTGATGCTCTCAGAGACTTCTGTCTTTAGTTAGTTTTCTTTCTTGTAAGTTTCTTTACACTGTAATTGGATGATCTTCCAAATTTTTGGTAACTCCTTTGCCACAGATAATCGTGGAAAACTCCTGTTTGATGAAACTGAGCTGCTAAATTACCAAAGGACTGAATACAGATGTGATACTTTGTTCATAGTGGAAATCCTTTTTAAACAACAACTACTTAAGGCATGCCATGATAAAATAAATAAGTTTGTAGGTTCATATCCTTGTATTATATTTTCTGCCAAATAAGGGTCTGAATTTACAGATACTGTTTTTCTGTTTGTATATCTGAGGTTGTGGGTCTAAACCTGCACACCTGCTACTCTCAATCTTAGAGATTCCAAATTAAAAAGCACCACTTGAACTAATTTTCCCAAATAATTTTTAGGTTTTGCACCTTCTGTGGCTGCACATGTGTGCAACGCAACAGGTAAAGGCACCCTCCTGGACAGGTAGGCTCTGGCTGCAGTCAGCCTGGGAAGGTCAATCACACATCTCCAAAAATCAGCATCCACTGGTGCTAGAGTAACTCTTCAGATGATCACAGCATCAAATGATGTAAATCAAACTCCTGATCACACCCAGTATTTCAGACTTTTCTGAGAATTTTTGAAGTGTTGAGGACATGGCATGCTTGCAACCAGAAGCCTCAAGGAGGAACTTTCAAAGGAATTAATTGGATATCTAAGAGTTAAGTTGGAAAAAAATGACAGCTGGAAGGCCAGCTGGGGCTCTGACTTCATGTCATACTACAGAATTAACTATCTATTGTTCATCATTAATTCTTATTTATCATCAAGCAACTGCATCTCTTGTTTTCCCTTCCCCCCCTTCTTAATCTGAAAGGCTGTCATGAGCAAGTTATGAGAAGTTAAAGTTTTTTTTCCCCCACAAAGATCCTGTGGTAGCATATAGATTTTGTAATACTTTCATTTCACCCAATACTCTGCCATCAGCTTTTGGATTTTTATCTCTGTCTCTACTTTTATACAAGGACCACTCATTCTACTCCTCTTTGCCACCACAAATATTTATATATACATACCCTAAGTTCTGCAACTCAACATAATCAATAACAAAACCTGAAAAAGCAGGAACCACTCTGTTACTGGAAAACACAGCACAGGATGTTGCATCTAAAACTTAATCAAAAGTAAATATTTTCTGGCAACTAGTTTAATGTAATAAATAGTGCAATTCCACAAGATACTTTTACTTCCTTTCTTTTCATAAGTCTGAAATGGACAAATACCAGGTTTGTTTCTACCTTCCAAAAGTTGTTTTACTTCAATAATTTTGTTCCTCTTGATGCATAACATCACTGAATAATCAAGAGATTAAACCTAATGTTAAGGTTTATAATGAACTTATATTAAATGCAAAAGATAAGACAAATACATGCCATTTTAGCATTGTTTCATCCATTACCTTATTCCTACAGATTCAGTAGTATTAGGATTACTTTAATGCAAAAATTACAGGTTCTTGCCCTTCATCCTCTTACACTGCCTGTGTGATAGAATGATTGCTTTATTTTTTTATCTGGTTAGCAGTGAACAATAATTTCAGTAAGAATAAAATGTTGATGGAGCAAATTAAATGGAGAAGGGCTGAGGCTAATCTTGGTGTCTCATCATGCTACATTTTAGTGGTGTCAGTGTTATTTCAATTGCTTAATTGTCTAAAATCTATTTATCCACATGTATGGAAAGGAATGAATTAGAATGGTGGGAAATTCGCTGATTGTAGAAGCAAAGAATTAATAATGTTGAGTAAGCAAAAGCAATAGCACTGTGTAAACTCTCTCACCATGCTGTCAACTGCACATGGCACAGTCTGCTAAATGGTGAAGATCTCATAACACTGGGATTCCTCTCCTTTGGAGATGGCAAAGGAGCTCTTGCACAAATAACTAAGATTTGAACTCAGTTGCACAAGTGAATGTTTGATGTTGCATTAACCTTTTTATTGTTTTATGGGGTTTTTTAATTAATAAACCATAATTCAAAAAAAGCAGTCACATCTGATACACCCAATAATCCATAAGCTACAACTGCTTCAAAAGCAAACTTTTCTAATTGAAACCATGATTAGTATAAAGCATACTCTCCAAGCTAAAAGGTACACATTTTTAATTGGATTGGAAAATCATATCTCAAAATTGGATGGAAAAAAATATTTGTGTCTGTATTTAATTTCTGTTATTTAAGACAGAGTGAGGTAAAGGGATTTTGTGCACCATCAAAAAAAAAAACATTTACTCAAGACTCGTGTTTCATTTGAATAAATCCATTTAAAATGGAATAAAATTACAGAGTCACCAATCAAAATACCTTCCTAAAGAAGTGATACGTTTCTTGAGCAAGAACGGATGATTTGAGGGGGCAGAGGGAACCCAAACTCAACGTTCAAGCTTTGAGCCTGTACAACTGTTCTGTCCCTGAGCCTGAGCAAATCCTAAGACCAAGAGTGTGCAAAGGGGTCACCTGGGTTTCTGAGTTCGATTCCACTCTCTCAAGCAAATGCATTGAACAGTCCTTTTCATAAACTGCTCTGGTCCATTCTTGAATCTTTTCCTTCCCTTCCTGTGCATAAGTTAAACCAAACCGGACAGAATTCAGGGACTTGCTTCCCTGTTCAGAAATATATGACACTGCCTAGAATATTACTTCCTAACAAAACATAACTGTATTTTGTTAAGCATTTTATTAGACTGAACATAATGTAAATGCAAAGCTGATATTAGATAACAGAAGGTATCCACCAAGCATTTCTTCACTTTGTTTATGTTCTTTCTTTCCCTTCTTTCACCTTTCATTTGCCCTGTTTTCTTCTGTGTAAACTATGTAATTGGACTAGGGGAAAAAAGCATTTGGGTACTATGTATTCTACCATTTAAGCTGTACATAATCTTTTTCTCACGCAAGGTATTCTATGCCTGTATAACAACAAAAATAACAAATGAGCAGAAAGAGTTATTTAGAAGGAAACAGAAAGTGATTCTCTAGCCAGCACAGAAGTCCTTGAATGTCTTTCACCATTCCTCCTGAGAGGCACCTGATGTGTAGGTAGCCCAGAGGGGCTTGTCACAAGCTTTCAGTGCCTGTGGCAAATGCACATATGGGAACCGATGCTCTTCCATCACTAACACATTTCCTGAACACATCCAAATGTCCTCTTCCAAAAACCTGTCTCCTTTGAAGTTGTTTATCACAGAAAGACAAAGAAAGATAAGGCAACACCAGTTAAACTGACCTTAGTTAATGAAACTTACAATTTCATGGACATTATTGTGAAAAACTGGCCTTTACCATTGCTCTCTCTTTGAAAAGTCCTTCTGCATCTCAACTGAACTTTTGCCATCACATGAAATCCTCCTCTCCCCAGCCAACCTAGAGTTTAGATTCTACCAAGGTCCACATAGGAAGAAAAGCATACTCAAAGTTTTGTGGCTTTAAAAGCCTCTGTACAGTCATCACTGCCAACTCATGTACATCTGATTAATTAAAATATCAAAGCAATTAAGGGATTTAACAATGAAATGCACATTAACTACAATAAAAAGTTTATAACTAAGCCTGTAAAAACCTATGCCACGAATACCATTCTGTAGGTTACTTTTTAATTATTAAACCAAATTCTTTGCACTTAACTGGAGGAAAAAGAGAAGAAAAAAAAAAAAAACAACACATATTTTGCATACATTTTAGCAAGAGAAAATATCTTCAGGTTGGCTCTAACATTTTACTTCTGTGAAAGGGGCATAATAGTTTACAAAGCTAATGATTCTGTGAAAAAAAAAAAACCACGGACTAATCAAAATGTTTTAATCAAAGACTATTAATATTTCTACCTCCTGAATAAGCTTTGAAAGGATTTAATCCATAAAATAACATAATATAATGGAATTAATTATGATGTTTGGCAATTCTTATAAATTGAGCAGCATGATTATCTGCACTTTGTTAAGTGCATTACCATATTAGGCAAAATACTTACAATCGTGAAACTCAATTTACTGGCCCTAGCAAATGTTGCAATGCATCTCACAGCAAATCCAACATGCCAGCAGAATGTATGACAGTGCATGTGGCAGAGTGAATGCAGACCTACTGCCTTCCTCTGGCCCCTGTCTGAGCAGAGCAGCAAAAAGAGGCTCAGTTTGTGCTTTATTCCCCTTAACCATGACAACTCTGCAAAGTCACCAAAGACCTGGGCAGGCTTTGACGAGTTATATAGGCTCCCATTCTACCATGAAAGCAGGGTTTCATGGTACTTCTACCAAACTTCAGCTTAAACTTTTATAAAATGAAGGTTGCTTATTTCCTGGGACTAAAAAATTCCATTCTCTCTCATCCTTCTGGGGCCTAAGATGTTCCAGGATTTGCATGCTGTATTAAAGGAAGGGGTCTGTGCAGAAGATAAATAGACACTTACTCACTCACCATCAAAATAAATGAAAATATGTTAGCAGGAGAATAGGAATCCCTACCAAAAAAAAATCCAAAAAACTTCCCTACAACTTTAGTTTAGATTTTTTGTTCCCATTTTTAAAAGAAAACAGATCTTGACTTGGTACTCCTGCAAACAGGAGTTTGATCTTACGTGAGAGAGCATTAACATCCTCGGGATTATGTACATCATACAATTCTCATGTATGATGTATGAGGATTCCTTAATGGCAGTTAAACATTTCCAGCTCAAATGTTTGTAGGAATCACCAAGGCATTGAGATATATTTGGTTTTCTTAGCCCTCCATCCCTCCCCTAACATCTACAAATTACACAGATGCATGCATTTCAATGGAGTTGGTCCTCAGTTTTGAAATCTACACCCCCCCTTGTTCTTGTGCTTGCTAGGGGGTTGAAATTTTGTTCTTCTCTCTATGACAACACAATCACAGCATTTCAGGAAGCATCCCAAGGAGAAGATGACTTATGAAGGCATGTGAAGGGCAATGTGAATTCCTGTATGCTGCTGTAGAGTATGCTCTGGAAGGACATGGCAGGAAAATTTTGGGATGCATAGAGACACAGCAACACAGGGATTTATCTGCATGACACCTGTGCTACTCAAGGGTATTGTTTCGTAACTCATTCTCTTGATTAATTGCCTAGTCAAAATACCCTGCTTTTATGAAGAATATTAAAGACAGACTGGAGTTTTTGTTAGAATGTCAGCATTTTAAACAATTAGTTCTCTTTCAGTTTCTTCTAGAAAGTGATGAAAGTCTCTAATCATTATGTATTTAAGAAAGTAGAGGAATAAACAACTCTGTTTTCATCATACAAAACTCTGTCCTTGAGAGGACCTAAGAAACACTTTGTTTTCTGGCAAGAGAAAAAAATTATCTCTTTTCATAAGTTGTGAGTTTTCACAATATGCATATTTCTGTCATTCCAGTTTAAAGTGGTGGTATCACAGCTTGCAATTTGCATAAAAATCATGCATTTATAACAGAAAAAAATCAATGCAGGAGTTTTTCTAAATATTAGTGAGGCATACACTTATGCCTGTTTTGTTCTGAAACAAGAGCAATTCTTGAAATACTATATTTTGAACAAAATTCTCTGGAACTCTGTAGAAAGTTAATTAGATAATAGAATTGAGGGAATGACTTCTATCTAAAGGGTTACCCCAGTGTAAACACCCAAGAGAGAGCTATTACTGCTAAGCTACCCTACTGCATGTTTAATAGCAAACATGTGCTACTGTGATTCAGGGCACAATATGGGGCCTTGGCCTTCAACAACAGAAAGAAAATAAGTAAAATGGAGAAGAGAATATCTCTTTGACATTTACAATCAGATATTCTTTGCATTTAATCTTGCAAGAATACTGTCAGCATTGTAACATTCAACTCAGCCAACCCTTCTACGTCATTCTGCAGAGCAAAGATCAAGAATCTTGTATTAGCATGGCACATTAAAAATAGCAGCCAGTGACAATACAAACAGTAGAACAAGTAGGGAAAGTCATAAAAAAGTAAAATGAGAAGTGAAAATCCCACTGGTAAAACCCAGAGCACACTGAAATTTACCATAATATAAAGGAAGAAAGATAGTGGGCAACTCCTACTATCATCTACCTACTATGGAGGTAGATAAATCACAGTATAGTAAATAACAATGGGCATGAAGCCACTTATCTATTACATAAACACAGAGTGATGAATAGCTGTTTTCTCAATTTGCTTTCTCTTCAGAGGAAAAAAAAACACCCAGCACTGTCTGCTTTAACAGTTTCCTAGACATTCATAGGACTGCCCAGAAAAGTAGACTATATATCAAGCACATACACCACTTATTAACAACATTTAGCCTATGGAAGGAAGGAAAGATAATTATTGGGTAACATTAATGTTTATGATTACTTTTTTCTGATAGATATTACCATTCAGACAAAATTGTTGAAAAATCTTGAAAAAGAAGTCTCAGTTGCATTTGTTCATTTTTTCTTTTTAATATCAGAAGGCATCATTGCAAACCCATCAGATGAAATATTTATTTTCTGTTTCATTTTATAGCTATCAAAAATGAAATTATACTGTAATCTGAACAAAATATGCTTCAGCTGTAATACAGAAGTTTGTACAAAAATCATAATGCCATTTCCCTCTGTCTCAATTCATAAACTATCAGTTGTCCAGAATTCTGAAAAAAAAGAGAAATTCCAAGTTTCTTTTAGGTCTAATCAAACATTTGAAAGACCATGGCCTATGTGACTGAGTCAGTGGCTTCATGTGCAGCTGGACAATAACAAAAATTCAACTTATCAAAGTTACTAACCTTCACCCTCAAACTACCAGTACCACTAGCTCAGTAGCAGATATGATCCTACATAGTCTAAAGCACCTTGAAGAACAAACCCCTTCAGGAGGGGCATACAGTTGTACAAGACACATTTATAAGGTAAATTCAAATCTCCCTGCATTCTGCTCTTAGTACCTAAATAGCAAGTAACAGTAGATACTACCAAAACTGACATATCAGCTTTCATAAAGAATATTAACATTCATAATACAGTTTTTAAAGATTTTTGGATGAACAGTTAAAAATTGGGGAGTGGGGAGAGGGAAGGAACTCCCAAGGATCAAAAACAATGAGTAGAAGGAATAGAAAGAAACAATCAAAACTCAGCACTGGAAAAGGTTAATAAACACTTGCTCTAGAAATGCCTACTAGGGTTTGATTTGTTTAACACAAATATCTTCAAAAGGAGAGGGAGTGTATTGAATTGAAAGATTGGAAATTTTGAAAATGGTATAAAATTATTTGAAATAAACAAGAGCAGAGAGAAGAGACAAAGTATTCACAAAGATAGATAAACAAGTATGTCATAGAAAAATATTGACTATTGACAAATACAGTGGAGAGCAGGCTGGCAGAAATACCTGGAATTGTTCACACAAATCATTGGGTTCTAAATCAGCTGTTGCCATTTGTTAATAACTTTGAGTGTCAGAACAGATTGCTTTTGGAAATAATTTGCTTGATACCCAGCAGCCAACAGAAAAAGCTTACAATTTGTCAGAATGCATAAAGATTGGGGCTGAGAATAAAAATGAGATTACAATGACACTACATAAATCAACAGTAAAGCTTTACTTGGAGTGTTCAGTCATGGCTACACAGCTTACTAGAGATATAAATGAAATAAAGGATCCAGAAAGTGACAACAGAAACCATTAAACTGAAATTACTTCATATCTTATAACCCAGAGTTAAGTAAGGAGGCACACTATGAAAGAGACTAACTGGATTCTCCTGCATACCATTTGTAGCATCCAAACAAGAGAATATTTAACAAGAGTGGCTAACATGGTAACATGGTAACAGAAAGAAATTATAATGGATATAAATTGTCATGCTTCAGGAAATCTAAGTATCAACCACTAAATACCTGAGGTTACAGAACACTCCTTGGATAAGTATTTCTGCCAGTGACTGTGCAAGATTTTGGTGTCTTTCTGTTCCATGTATTGAGGCCACCACTGGAGACAAGATATTGACTTGCAGTGTCTGGCTCAGTCTGACAGTTCCAGTGCTTCATGGTTTTAAGTGCAGCCACAGATCACAAAAGAGCTGATACTAAGAGTATATTGCTAATATCAATCATGAAGCATTGCTCACACAATTTTTAAAACTTACAGTTCTCCAGGTAGAAAGCAAAGCCTTCTAAAAATGCTAAATATTTAAAACTAATAGAAACCATTTCAAGACAAAAAGACTTACAGAGAGACAAAATAAATTTTCTCAGAAAACTCAAGAGCCTCAAAGATTTTTCTTTATCAGGTGTACCTTCTTAACATGAATGAGAATAATTCTAGACCACAGAAGACCCTGAGATTGGCTGAGCTGGTGAGAGCAATAACACCAAGGTTATTATGTGGAGGTTCAATCCCTGCAATCCCTGCACAGGCCACCACACACTATATTTCAACAAAAAATATTTTTGTTGAATCTAATTTTTAATCTAATATGACTGTTAGCTTAAAATTAGCATAATCAAATTTATAATTTTGTTTATATATATACATTTTAAAGAATTGAATTAGATATCATGACTAAGTTTATAAGTTTGAAATGGCTACAAACTAGTCGTAGCACTAAAAGCACTGATGAAATAAACTTTCCTGGACATCTTTACTACTCTGAATTTGTGCTCACAACCAATGCAAACATCTGGTGCTCACATGAAGCAAAAGGAAGAAAAAAGTCCTACTACAGAGACTTCTGTAGTACTTACAGTACTACAGCTATTGAGCTTCCTATAGGACATTTCAAAAGTGCCTTAACTAATTGACTGAAGAAGAAACACTGCAAGAGTATTAAAGTCTCTCTGCCTACAATTACTGGAGGGTCAGAGAGCATACACAGAAAGTATGCTTACTGCTCTAGCTCCCTAAAACTATAGAGAAAAGAAATAATTATAGCTAAAGAATATCACATTGATTAGCACCACTGAGAGAAATTAAAATAGTCCTTCATTTTAAATCCCTAGAAATTATACTGTTCTTTATCGGGTACTAATTGGTACAAATATTAAAAACTGCTGGAGTAATTTTCAAGCTTTTGCAATATTAATACACCTACCATCTGATTTTGAAATTTTTCAACATTACTTTGAAGCTCCTGTAGCCAATTATATAGTGTTATTATTAATTACAGCTTTCAGCTTGAAATACAGTGCTATCAATAGAGTTTTATCTGCATAAATATGAAAATAAAACTTAAATTGAATTAAACTGTTTACCCTTGGCGAGGGTATGTTAGAATATTATTAGTTGTGAAAATTAATTTGTTATGCCTAAAAACAGACTTTAAAGCAGAAATATCTCTGGGGAAAAGGTTACATTTCATGTATTGTATTTCTTTCATCTTCATGTTGCAAGATTTTTTAATCTTCCATTAAACATTATCTTGGGGATGTGGAAGAAGTCCATTCATCTTACTTAGCAAAATAAAAAAAGTTTTAGCTTTATATCAAATGTATGCAGAGATTACTGCAGGAAATATGAACTAATCTTAACATCAACCCATCTTATTTCTAAATTATCAAAGTTTAAGTGGAAAGGAAATGCCACACCCCTTAAGTTTTATTTTTCTGCTCAAAACTCCCTCCCCACTTCCCAAAACACTTCCACTTTCTCCACTGAAAATTTGAAGACTAAAAATTGTGAAAGGTAATTCTGCCTTTCTGGAAACATTCAAAACCCACCTGGACATATTCCTCAGTAACCTGCTCTAGGCAATCCTGCCTTGGAAAGGGGTTGGACTGGATGAGCCTCAGAATCACTTCTAACCCTAACTATTCTGTGATTCTTCTGTGAAGAAGCAATCCAATAATTTGGATAAAAGCAGAGTTACAATGCACAACTGTAAACACCCTGAAAGAACTGACAAGAGACAAACATGATTTAAGAACCATGTCAAAGAAATGTCACAGACCATTTCCTATGTAAACAAAATATAGCTACCAGTGTTGAAGTCTGAAACAAACAAAGCTACTGTAGCATTCACTCAGCACAAGCATTCATCATCATTAATATATAGCTTTCATTGTCACTGTAATAGTACAATAATATGAAAGATCATAAAGTAATTGTAGTCTCTCCTCAGAAAAATGCTGTTAACTGCAATGTACCAGTATAAAAGGAGTAGGTGAAACTACAGAACCTTTTTTCTAAAACCAAGTATTCAAGGTCACACCCTGATATTAAGTGCACCATTCTCTTCTGGAATAAAGCTGCTATGAAGCTGTTATTTTGACCAGTCAAAGATTAAAAAATGTTCTTTGATTAAATGCTCTTTGCTCTCTTCTTTACACTTCTGTCAAGACGTGCAAAATAAACTTACAAGCAAAAAGGGCCAAGCAGTGCTGAAGTTTCTCACATGCTCGTAATGATCAGCTCCACTACCTGTCTTTATCATTTTTACCTCCTCTTCTAAAAGTTTCATAAGTGTTTCACTGCCAGTACCTATCAGCAGTTGGACAATAGTGATGAAAAAAATCTGTCATGTAGCATTTCATATATTATTTGTAGATTTGTTACATTTTCCAGTGCAAACATCACACAGAGCAAGTAATCTGAACTCAAAGAGATTTGTCTGAATCAAGTGTTTTTGTATTTTGGGGAAAAAAAAAAAAAAACCACAAAGGAGAAACATCCCATGATTTTCTTTCTAATAGTACATTCATTTGGTTTCAAATAACAGGTGAAATGAACCATTAAAGGAAAGTTGGATCCGAAACTTTCCAACATTTATTTGGTCAAAGATAATGAACAGAAAGTAAATAAAAGACTAATATTTAGCACGACAGTTTAAAGAAAACTTGGTAAAATGCACTTCCTTTTTTTTCCCCATTTTAGTTTGTATCAGTGAGTCAAGCTTCAGTTTAATGTTTAAACTCCTAAGCAATTAGGTGGAATTCATTCCTTTGGTCAATGTACCAAAATGATTTGATCATGATGTCAAAATGATTACAGTGATATCATTAACTTTTTAATGGGAGTAGAAAATTCTATAAATTTAATCATTGTCTTCAAACAATGCATGGAAGAATGAGCTGGAATAATCTCCTTCCAATCGTTGTCATGTAAAATATTTAATTTCCAGTTCTGCTTTGTCCCAGACAGGATCTTTGTCATTAAAATGAGAGCAGATTTTGATATGTAATATATTTGGTGACATGTCAGGGTGGCACCACTTTGACCTTTTCAGTATTCCACATTTCATTTGGGAGCCTGTTTCTTCCTTTTTCTTCCATTACTGATCAAGAAATAGAAGTTGAACAGAGGGCCAATCAAACTGGAAATTAGAGACAAAGAGTCAACATTATATTAAATAAGTACATTAAATTAATTTACTTATTAATCTGTCTATTAAAATTAGGGAAAAAACTCTAGCTCTTTTTCAACTCTCCTTTAAAAAACAATACAAATAATAAACCAAAGGAACAAACTTTCCTATTTATATTTTCAAATCTGCTACCTCACATGTCTTCTCATACACTAAATTTTTTTCACAAATGAATATATCAATATTTTTCACACCCTTTTGTTGCTTGTTTGCTTTTCATTAGCTGATCTTCACATTAATTTTGCTTCCAGTTGTTGGCAACTTATGTTAAGCAGGACATAAAGTACTCAGCAAGGATTTGAGTTGTCCTGTGCATTTGTATGCCAGCTGCACAGGAGATACATTGTCGCAATTAGTTTCTCTTAACACACTGTTCATTAGCACAGACCTGGCAAGTTTTGCTGTTGTGTGTAGTCTTATACTATGTGATGATTTTTGTAAACCTGCATAGACTCTATAGTCTCAGACTTCATAGTTAGATGCTACTCAGTTTCCATTTTGAAAGCGTTTCCAGCCCTATGGCTCAGATGAAAAGTCTGAAGACAGTGGATAATAGAATCAGGCTGGAAGGGACATTAAGAAATCATCCATTCCACCCCAGCCCCAAGCAAGAGCTAAGTACACTTACATAATCACTGGGCAGGTGTTTGCCTAATGCATTCTCACTGATCCTTATCAATGGAGGTTCCAAAATGTCCCCAAGCAAGCTGAAATAATACTTAATGTCTTAAACATTACAAGGAGCTTTTTCCAAACCTAGACAGAATCATGCTAGAGATTAACTCCATTATTTCTGTCAACATATACAGTATTTGGATGAACAAGTGGTCCTCTACCTTCTTGAAAAAGACTATTTGAAAACATTATTTTCTATCACCTCTTCTTAGTTAACTCTTCTTCAGCTGAACTAAGCTCCCCTGCTCAGCTGTTCCTCACAGACCACATTTTTGAGATTTGTCCTCGTTCTTGCTTGCTTGAGGAGTTTCACGTTTTCTGAAGTGAGTGAAAAAACCTGTACTGAGTCAAAATGGCTTTCCACAACTGACAGACAGATTGGAGGATTACTCAAATTATTTTACAGATGGTATGTCCACCTGCATGTTCCATTAAAAAACAAGGAATATAAATTATAATTTACTATCATCCCTGCATCATTTTTTAAAATATTGTTTTCTGGCCAGTCTGTCTGAATTCCTCATTGTACAGATCCTTTTTGCAGAAGCCAAATGCCTTGTTGGTGTCTTAAATTTCACCTTTTCCAGACAGTGTTTTCAGATTTGGACTCTAAGGATTTCTTCTAGACACTCTCCTAGTCCTAGTCTTAGTCCTTCTGACCTTTAAGTCACCTCCAGATTTTACAGTAATCTTTATTCCAAGTCCATCTGGATTAAACATGAAAATATTGGCTAGTACCTGATCCAGCTTAAACAACTGCCAAATAACACACAACACTTTCTTTCGTTTAAACAGAAATCATAGCTAATCACTGTCTGAGAAAACTTTTCTAAATAGGTCTGCAGCCAGCCTATTTACACCTAGATCACAATTGCCAGATTTGCTCAGGAGAATACTATATGTGACTATTGAGATAACACTACAAAATTTGAGAGATGTGACACATCAAGTGCTTTTTCTCCAGCTATAAGCTGTTATCCTGTCAAAGAAAATTATTAGATGGATTTGATACTATTTGTTCTTGACAATTCTGCAATGGTTATCAGTCATGTCCCTGTGGTTACATATGATTTACCTGATTGTTTACCTGAGTAGTTTTCTAGGAAATAAAAATTACTTGTCTGTCCTGTCTTCCTCTGCTTTCCTTCTTCAGAACCATTAGAGTCCCTGATACCCACAATAGTTGGTAAGCTGCTGGAGCACAGAGGTTGCCAAAAATCAAGTGTTCCAACAGAAAACATAAATCACAAGGGGGAAAGAAAATAAAACCACTAATCACGACTTATTATGCTTTTTGGTGTTACACACATCTTGTAATGTTTAGGACACCTATTGGTGATTTTAACAGCTTTGGGTTCACAATCCTGTTAATAATATTTATTTAAATTATCTTATTCATGTTAATTATTTATCAAATTACAATGGTCTTTTTTTAGTCCAGGATCAATGGAGATCCAACTGACACAAACTCAAGCAATTGTGATTATAAGGTAATTAAAGTTTTTGCTTGCACCCATCTGAAGTTCTCTCATACTCCTGAAAATGGGAAACTGTAAGAAGTCCTGTATTTTATTTGTTTACTTTCAGAACTCAGAACTATCTGTGTTGCAGATGGTTTCAAGAAAAAAATATTTTTCAGACAATGAACTCAGTGAGTGTCTGGGGAAGCCAATCTATTTGCCATAGATGAGCCATTTCTTTTAGATATGAACTGTGAAAGAATTATCCATGCCTTTGCTAACCCCAGAACAAAGCAACGTACAGTAGACAGTTCTGGCTCTCCCATGAAGACACCTAGGAGCTGACATCAATGATCAGAAGGTAGAAAAAGAACATTTATCAGTTAAACAAGTAAGCATATTGCATACACTGGCTCCCTAATGTCAAGAATTACTTTAGTTTTGTCCTACAACCAGGTTCTTGCAAGTAATCACTTACCTTTATGGTTCAAGCATAAGTACCTGAAACACACATGTGCCCTCCTATATGATAGAGATTCTCTCTATATTCACATGCAATTAGTGAAAGCAGGAGATGATATCATATTTTCTCACTCAAGATGATTCAAAAGAACTGAAGTTTATGTGTAAATGCCCCCTAAGCCAAATCTAGTCGATCAACCCAGGCTTTCTTATGAAGGACAGGAAAATTGTTTGCTATTTAACCCTGCACTTGGTGAAAGACCAATTCCACCCTCTTTTGAACCACCTGCTAGTCATCATCTTATTCCCTGGTGTCCAAAACCTACTGCTCCTGAGAAACAGCCATTTTTTTTCAGGCCAGGAAAAAACTATGAAAGTGTGAAAAAAAAAAATTTGGAGGATCAAAGGGACTTAAATATACTTCTCATAGTGCCTGCATTTGTACAGCACATTTTTTTGTGAAGGAAAAATTGCAAGGTTTTGTCTTTTCCTTCAGAATGGAAGGGTTTTGTTGTTTTTAAAATTCATCAAAATTAAAACCTCTAGGTTTATCTGTGCTGGAACATGGAAAAAGCTCTCACTGGACCACAATTTTCCTAAGCTGAATCAAAAATTGCACTTCCTCAAATCTGGTTGTAATTCAGTATCTGATTGTTTTTCACCCCTAAGTCATCAAGGAGCTTCTCTTTTCCAAAAAAGGTTAAGAGATATTTTTTTTTTGCCTCTCTTCTTCAACTGCTGCCAGAATTGCCACCTTGGCAGAAATGCAAGAAGCAAACTCACCCTCTTGAGTCCATGCAGCACACCCACGGGTGCTCTGATCACACTGCACACACCTGATCAGAACTCAGCGGCGCCCTGCCCCTCGGCAGCTCTAAAGACCAAACGCGACAAACGCACGCTCACCGATCTCCCGGGAGATCTGCGTGAACGCCTCCACGCCGCTCTCCCCGTAGTTGCCTTCGGAAGCCAGCGTTGAGACATAGTTCCACCCAAGGGCTGTCACGATGTCAACCATGGCCTGTGCTTGGTAGGAGTCTGGTGGCACCACTCGAGAGAAGAAGTCGTACCTGGTGTTATCGCTCAGCTCAGGAGCGGTAGATGCATAGCTGATTTGAGGTATCTGCAAACAGAATGACAAGTCATGCAAGCCAATCTAACAACATTTTACAGTACACACTTGTACCTTTGAAAGGCTTGTAATAGATTATACACAGGCATTGTGCAGAACCAAATGTCTCGCTTTAATTAAATCAGCTGATCAGAAAGCGTCTCGGATTTTGTGTAGTGTCAGTCAAGCTTTATTGTGTAACACTCTCACCAAGAAATAATGCATTCAGCTGTGCTCCAGATGTCATGACTCTTGACATGTAAATGCAACTTCTTTTTTTATTCTGGCCCTAATAGAAACAAGTGAAGTAAAAAAAAAAAAATAGGGGGGAAAGAAAATAGAAGATTTTGTACTATTATTACAGAAAATGTAAAGGTCATTTATGATGACTGTGATTCTTGAAATTTGACAAGTAAAATGTGGATTATTTCCATTTCTTTGTTTTATTTATGTACATGAAAATGTGTGTTCCCATTTTACAACTACTTTTCAAGCTTTCTCTGCCACAGGTTTTTCATTTTCCAGTTTTAATAGTTCATTGTGCATGATTGAAGAATATGAAGGCTATGTATTAAATAGCAAAAGCTATCTGATCTGATGAAAAAAAGAAAAAACACACCTAAAAAATTACCTATATATGATATTCATACACAGAAGAAGAACGCTTACATGGATGGTAAATTTTGTAGAAAACACCTCAACATTCTTAGTAGAAACAAACCTAAATAACTGGAACACATTTTAAAATACATTATTATTCTCTTAGGAAAAAAAAACAAGGGTGATTTTCTGTAATCTCTTGTCTTACACAGATGTTTCAGCAATGTCCAGAAGAGACACTGTAAGCAATACTCACTTATTTTGAAGAATATTTTTAGTGCAAAAAAAAATATTTAACATTTTTGCTAATTTAAAAGTAGAATTATTTTCTTATTTTAAATGATTATAAAGTCATTAGCTTGAAATAAAAGATACTCCAAATATTGCATTGCATTGTGATCTGTATTAGTAAGGTGTTTCATTCATGTCACCAAACATAAACAGTCCTCAAGAAAGCAATCTGATTGGAGTTCCTAAGTTGATTCTGTTGAGAGCCAAATTGAGCAGCGCCAGGCAAGAGGTGCTCTGGTAAATACTCTCTGTCACATTAGATGTCAGAGTTGAAGGTTTCAGCACAACTGTTATGTCCTGTTCAGTGCTTCCTGTTCAGTGCTTCCTCATCAGTACAAACTAAGAAAAGGATTTGGAGCAAATGTAAGGAATTCAGAGTCTGGTCCTTAACCAAACCTGCACAGACAGTGCAGATATATTTGCACGGCCTGAATAAACAGTTAATTGCCTAAGGCTTGGCACAATCATTTCTCAGTCAGAAACTAACAAAATAAACTCATGTATCTTGGCTGTATTCTTCTTTAACAAATTTTCTACACATGGAAATATTTCAGAATAAAAATCTGAAAAGTTTCTATAATAACAACCTAATAGAACAGAAAAGAAAAAGAGAGGGAGGATCACAGAAAAAGTTAGAGCTTACATTTCATGGAAAACAATATTACTAACAAAGAAAAAATGCACCAAGTAAAACTAAAGAATAAATTGTTCTTACAAAACTTGCCTTGTGTAAATTCCCACAAAATGTTTGAAGCATCTTTACCACTTTATAGACAAAGTATTTTTGGCCTGTAATAACACAGTTATGCATATTTAGAGCACATATAATTGCCTTTCTTAACCTGTTCTATTACTCTCTAAAACAGCCTTTTTTTTTACAGATGTAAAACAATAAAGACAACCTTTGTGATTTTAATAATTTTGTTCCTTGGTGTTCCATTTCACAAATATTAGCTCATTGTTCCTTTGCTGAAAGTTGTTTCATCAATAATGGCAACACAATCAACACCAGTAAGAAATATTTTAGACTGATACTTTGTCAGTGAAAATCTTGAAGCCTAGACTACAGACTTATATCCATTAACTCTCTCAGTTCATTTTTCTTCAGGCATGAGATGAAGAACAAACCCTAGATGTGTGTTTGTAGGAGAATTGTTGGTTCAACCACAGCAATGAGATGTTTCAGATCAGTAGAGACATTTTATGTACTACAAATATCACTTTTTTGGAGTTCTGCAAAATGCAGAGAAGAGATGTTCATTTCCTACTTTTCAGCTCTTTGCAGTTCAACTTCTTCCCTAGAGTTATTTCTAATAACAATTCAAGAAAACAGAAGGCAAATACAGCACAAACACAATACTCTGAAATCACTGGGCCCACTATTAAGCTTAGATCACCACTGTTTTATAACGTCTGCCAGCTTTTCACTAGCAGGAAAGAACAATATGCCATGTGAAAGTAGGGAGAAAGACGCTCTCTAAATAACAAACCAGCCTTAAGTTTGGAGAAAAAAATCAGTTCTTGCAATGAAATACATAATTATTTTCCTAATTTCTTTTTGTATATGTCCCTCAGGGATATAAACAACACCACTGCCAAGAATTTTCTCCCCAGAATTGCAGAACTCCCTGCCAGAAATGCTTCATGGGCTTCTTTTTCTTGAAAGTAGTTTATGCAAAAGTAAATAGTAACTTCCTTCCTTGCCTGCTTTTAAATGTACAATTTTATACAGGAGACCTCTGAAAAATAGCTTTAAAATTTGAGAATTTTATGGTTTATGTTCCAGTTACACAGGAAGTAAAAAGACTCAGCATGAGACTCAAAGAAATTTTTGGCATGAGGTCAAATTCTTTGGATTTAGTGGTTCAATAATCCATGAATGAAAAATATATACATCAAAATGTAACAACTCTAGTTATGGACTATAGGTTTAATAAAGCATTTTACATTTCCCCAAGTACATTTTACAAGATGGAGCATGGTGCTGCCTAAGCAAGGGAATTGTTATGCTCTATCAATTCAGTAATGTGTGTTTTTAAAACTCCCTAAATACAGACTGTATTCCTACTTTAAGTTCCACTGGTCTCTTGAGACATAAATTTGCATTTTGAAAGAAACCTATAAAGAAGGAGTTTTATTTCTCATTCTAGATTTCTCAATGTAATTTTTCAAAATTAAATACAACACCTGTAACATTTACATTGTATTTAAGTGGCATATATTAGTGTTAATGGTATATTTCCTTCTCTTTTGGGGAAAAAAAATTGATTATATAACCACATTTGAATTGGTTCTTGCACAACATCTGTCACATTCACTGACAGTTGCTGAAAGCATTCATGTTTTACTGTTCATTGATATGATTTTTCTATTCTTTCCTGCCCTATGGTTTGGCCACTGTCTCCCATTAACCTATAATATGCTGAAAAACTCAACTTCTAGTGGGTGACAGACTCAAAATCTTTGAAATTATTATACAGATTAATTTATAGAAGCCCTATTTTTATTATTTTTAAACTTTAAGCTATGTATTAAATGTTGAAAGCAAATAAATCTTATGTGTGATGTTTTAAAACAATAACCAGTTTTAGTTTCATACTGGTCTTAACCCTGATACTTACTGCACTACTGCTGAAACTACTCGTGATCCCTCAGTTGTTTAATCTAAGTCAGTGGTGGCTTAATTTCATTCTATTGTTCAGTCACTGGCATCAGAAAACTATTCAGTATGCTTAAAAAATAAAACAATTTGGAGAAAAACAAAAAAAAATAAACCCAAACACACACATACAAAAAAATTACTGATAACTAAGCAGAACACCTAATCCTTGAAGATCAATTCAAGCCAAAATCAGCAGTCCAGAAGAGTCTGTTTTTCATCGATCTATCTGTATACATCTCCTAGCTGATTTCTCCAAAGGTCTCCCCTTCCCAGAGGATTAGAGAAGATGGAGCAGGTACTTTCAGAAATGACCATCCACAAGCATGACAGTGGCAGCTCTTAAAGGAAGAACTGCATCAGTACAAGACCAGCACCAAGCATTACTACAAAACAGACTTGGACTCCCTCATGGAGGAAGTGTGGACAACTTCAGGAGTTTCAAAGGCAGCTAATAGAACTTTCTGTTTATTTCAGCCAAGTGGTAAACCACTTTCAGCTCCTCATTGAAACACTGAAAACAAAAGCCACCCACTATACTCCTGAATCCAGGACTATTCAGAGCGGAACATTCCTATGGATCTGTCTGGGGGGTCCAGTGCTGAGGTCCAAACCATAAAACACAGAAGAGCTGCACTGATGATGACAGAGGAAACAACATGACCTAGTTGTGCCCTTCCATAAGAGTGTCTTCACTAAAGCAGGCAGATTTAGCATGCTTTCTCTTGAATTACATGCTCTCCAAGTTTAAGGCAAAAGTTCGCTACAACGCTTTTACTGAGCTTTCAAATCCATTTGCATGCTACATTTGACAATGTAAAGCATCAGCTGGCCATTTCATATGCCATCTTCCTTTACACAGTCTTCCAGCTGAAAGCATGATTTGGGGACAAAATAGCAGACAGTGAAATGAGCAAAGCTCATAAGGAAAAAGACTTGAGAAAGGAATCACTATCAATTTTAAAAATTAGACATTATGAGTTACACTCACAGCAGTAACTATGTTGTACAGTCACCCAGAGTAATGAGCTTAAATCACTCACATCTTCTGTTTCACTACCCACTCAGTCCTATCATTACTAACTTTAACATATCAACTAGCATTTTATTTCTCTTTTCCATTCTCTCATCACTGAGCCTTTTTTTTTTTTTAGGAATATTAGCAATAGCACATTAAAAATAGTAATAATTGCAACTAAAGTAAGTGAAGTCAATAAACTCTAAGTTAATGACTACTCAGTATCAGCTGGCATTTTACCACCAACTAATACAGCTAGCAAAGGAGTTAAAGTACTCAGAATAAAATTTTACTGGGGAAACATGTTTTCAACTTGATGATTTTTTGAATTTTAAATGTCTATCATAAATCATTAATGGCTGTCTCTTCAAGATTTTTATTCCCTCTTCTGTACAGCAAGAAAGAGTTCATTGTGAGTCCAAAAAATTCACAGCAGTGAAATGAATCCTCAGAGCCTAGATATTGAACAGTTGCAGGAGGAGAGCCAAGGTCACCATGCTTAGGCTATTAGTGACATTTTTAAATTGCCATCAGCCAGAGCACCATCTTAGTTTGCTTTTGCTTCTGAAAAACGTCAGCCTGCATCACAGTAATGCCAAAGTCATTCAGGAAGGACATTCAAGATTCAAAAGAGTTTGATAAAGCTTAATAACATCCTACTTTATACCAAACAATACTGAAAACGTCTTTTATTATTATTAACTGGAGGAGAAGGTGAAATGCACCCTGGAACATTTCTCTCCACTGACTATAAAGGAAGCCTGGGAGATTAATTCAACTGTTCTACACACTATGTAAAACAATAGTGTAAACAGCTACATGTCTTCCATTGAATCTCACAATCCTGCTCTCTTTGGCTAGACATGATTATTAAGATGTCTCATGTTCAACTTTCTCCTCTTCACCCTTCCCTCCACGATAAGCACTGTAGAGGTCACCCATGCCATCACTAGATGCCTCATTTCATTCATTTCAGAATAAACCAATATTAAATCACCCTGTGAGACCTAACACATTAAGACTCAGTAATGCCTTTGGAGATGTGAGATGGCCCATTCAATGCTCATAGCAGCTGAGCAGGGTGACATCTTGACAACTCCACCAGCTACAAATCAACTGTGCTAGAGCTGATGTTATGCAAAAGTTTCAACATATGAAGTTTTTTGAATCAGCCTCATTCTATGGATTTTACTGTGAGGAATAGCAATCTACAACAATAAATTTTCCCAGTAGATAAATTCATGTATTCATTTATATTTATAAATTCAGGCATTTCTAATCTATATTTATTTAGATGAATACATTCTCCCTGGATGTTAAGGACCTTCAATGACAATATTTATCACGTGTCAAGCAATGCATGTTGTTCAGGAATTACCACTGATTTCTACCTCCCCCCAAAAAAAAAAATGTTGATATTAACTTGAGCAAAAGCAAAAAAACACAAGTATGTTTTTCACCCAGATTAATAGGATTTAAAGTGCATTTAGTTCAAAAAGGTTTAGCAGAATTTGAAAAGCTTTGGAAACAGAGAGAAGAAAAGTATAATCAGAAAGCTGCCATTAGCTGATTTCACTTGGTAGGCAGGATTTTTTTTAAACTCATTTTTTTAAATGGGTTTAAAAAATTGGGATTTTTCTTTCATTATTCCAAGTCATTCTATTTGCAGTAAATATCATAGCAGTTCCCATCAAGGGTGCTTGCAATTCATACATCTAATAATGAGGAGGTGTATGAATTGCAATGTATAGGTTGCTTGAAATGATTTGGAAGTTCCACATATATTTCTACAGGTTTCGTGCAAAGATATGGGCTTTTGTGATAAAATGCAACATAGCTATTTTTTGCCCCAAATACAAAGAGAAAAGGGATCTATCATACCTACCTAAATGCTTCTGAGCTGGAACAGGTAGATTATTGTACTTTTTTCTTTCTATCTGTCTTTCACCAGGTTTACTTCTGCTGCCAGTTACTTCCTGAAGACATAACCCTGAACAGAATATAACTTCAGTGATCAGCACTGGTATTTTCATGAAAGCATATAAATAAGGATCAATGGACCTCCATTTGTTGACAACAAAATTATTTCTGCAAACATCATAAGCTGGTCTGATATGTGAAAAATTGCAGAGACAGATGCAATCACTAGCCCAGTGGAAATATGGAGGTAAAATCAAACATGCAAATCCTCTTTCATTACTGATTTTCTCTTTTTCCCCTCTCCACTACAAACAGAGTAATTATCTATCATACTTATTTCTGAGGATTTTGCTGGTGGTCAAATGGCTAGCAACTACAGTAGTCTAAATAAACTGAATTACCCTAGTAAAAGTAATTTTTTATGGTTAATATATGTAATTGTATAGTGATAGATAATGGGCTGAAAAACTATTAAAGCTCCATAGCATCACCACCTGCCAGAACGTATCTTTCACAAAGTCTAACAAGACATGCAACAGCAAGAGTATTTCAGTTTGTGACCTGCCATTCTGCCCTGGTAGAACAGGATGTGACAAAGGAAGAATGTATATAATGAAAAGTACCTAATAAAAAGTGTTTGAATTTGGTTAGATTATTTCCAGTGCATTGAAGTAGGTCAGGGACTCATTAGAAGTCATTACTTTTAATTATATACAAGGGATACTATAGAAAATAATAATAAGATGATGTCCCAATCTCAAATCCCACAACAGATGCAGCATCTACAAAATATATATTCACCACTACAGGAAGTATGGGGTGCACTTTAGGGCAAAACATTAAAATAATATTTATGCATTAGGAACATTTTTTTACAACTGAAATACATCTTGTCACACTGTGAAATGCTGTGTAACTCCAGAAGGATGAGAATCCATCTAAGGAGACAGCTTGAATTGTCATCAATATTCTGTGCAAGGCAGTCTATTGATAAATGTTAAACAATGTCATTTTCTCAGTATGGGAGTTCTATATCAGTATTTCCACATCATTTTAAATCTTGGGGTTTTTCTCTCTGAAAACCAACCGTGCTAAGCAGTTGCACATTCAATTATCCACCATCTTTAGGCAGGCTCTTTCTAAATATTTTAAGCCCAGCTGAGGTCCAGGCACTGAATGATAAACTGAAGAAGCAGCAGATCAAATAAGAAATATTCATACTGAGATCGAATCACAAGGAGGGGGGATGGAGGGGATCTTGAGTTTGGGAATTGCTGGCAGCTCTTCCTTTACAGAACCCTCTGTTCTCCAATCATAAGATCAAACAGAAAGCCAAGGATGGTCAGATAGCTTTAGGGACTTCTTAAACTATTAAAATTCCCTTTCTACTTGTTGGGGAAACCCACACTTAATTATGTGTATCAATACATTAGACTTGTGTCAGACTCTGCTGAGCACAGTGTGAACTCTGATATTTCAGTTTTTCTAGCTCAACTTTCCTCATTAGAGCTTGTCATGTCAGTGTCTGGAACTCTAATCTCTTTTGATGAGTTTGAGAAAAATATACAGAAAATGTGCATTCCTTTTAATCTGAACTAGGAAAGTCAACTTTTTATTATTATTCAGCAATAACAAATTTACCTAGTAGGTCAGAGTATCCCTCAGCCAAAATCAGGTTTCCTTTACATTTATTTGATAATTTGTACCATAGAGAGCACAGCAAGCAATTTCAGAGAGTTGCCCATGGGGACATGTATTCATTCATGGAAATTTTTCTGATCACAGAGACTATCACTACGGAAGGAAGTATGAGACACAGGAAAAAAGGGAAAAGCATTGGAACAGACTGCCCAGGGAGGTGGTGGAGTCACCATCCCTGGGGTGTTCAAGACACAGCAACATGGCACTGAGTGCTGTGCTCTGGTTGACAGGGTGGTGATCAAAGGTTGGAATGAATGACCTCGGAGGTCTTTTCCAACCTTAATGATTCCATGAAGGGGAGAATGCTCTCAGCAGGATGCAAGATGGGATGCTCTGCTGAAGGAACAACTCTGATCTTTGCATTCACTTTTACTGCTGCAAGGCCACTCCAGCTTACACCACTGCCTGTGCAGCAGTGCAACCCTTTTTCTACCCATGCTGCCACCTTAACATCATGAGATACAAGCAACCAAAAAATATCATGAGGAGGAAAATTAAATTTTGTATTCTTGACAGCTCTCTCCACCATTGTGGACAACGTGAAGATATGTAAACAAGGTTCAGCTGGCCAGACAGATATTTGCAGTGCCTTAGTGGGTGCTTTCACATGTTCTACAGTACACTGCCTACACTTCAGCTATGGCTCAGAAAGCCCAGCTTTCCAGTAACCTCTGTGTCCCATGCTAAAGACTTGAATACCATGTATCAGAATGCATTAAGAAAATCTCTATGAGTCACCATAGCTATGGATTCCTTTCACTGCACACACAATTCATATGGGATTATAAAACATCATCTTAAACCCATATACTACAGACTTAGAAGGAAAATTAAAAGTATCCCTGTTTTGTTTGTGTTCAGACGAATTTTCTTTCATTCTTAGAACAATCAGACTTGGCTGATAAACAATTTTACCTTGAGTTTTTAACCTTAAAACTTACAAAACATTAGCCAGTGCCAAATGATTTCTAAAAAGTTCAATATTTCCTGTATTAACACAGTGAAATGCTAAGTCCAGTTGCTACCAGTAGAAAAGTTGAAGAAAAGACCAAAACATTTATGAAGGAAAATAAGGTGGAGGGGAAGGGCAACAAAGCAAAAATACTGATTACTTTAATTATGTGATAAAAATGACTCAGATAGAAGGAATAACCCAGTGTTCTCTTTCCTTGTAGCTACCAGTGTCAGTGCCTTAACTCTTCCAAAGTACAACCCGGTTGTCAAGGGACTAATTTTACTTGTCCCTTTTGAAAATCCCAGGCTTGCAACATGGAAAAGCAAATGTAACTGTGTTATCCACAATCTGGAGGTTGTTCAAAAGAATAACTATCCAATCTTAGACCAGAAAAAAGAAGCCTTTTTATTTGGGCTCAGAAGTACATTGTACAAAGTACAAAAACATGCCTTGTCCTCTACCCCCATCAAAAAGCTATATTGAAACCTGCATGTCCAAGCACATTCAGTGACTTTGTGCCCACCATCTCCACTAGTATCCTGCAGACAGACTTTGGGGTCTTGGTGATGGACATGGTCATCTGAAGACTGCTCCACAGCCAAAGAGGTATAGCAGCACAAACAGTGCTAAGATTAGCAAAACAATCAACTTTCACAAATACCTGCATTTCATAAATTTTGCCATTCTGATAGAATAGGTACAGCTTTATAAATCATACTCAACACACCCAAAGAGATCACGACACAAGGAGGCTATGCCCATGGTCAGAGGTATAAGAGATACCTTTGAAGTTTGAACTTATCCATCACATGTTTTGCCCCTGTCAGCAGCCATGAGTAAAGTTTCTGAAAGGTAATGATTGTCATAAAAGTCAAGAGCTCAGAAAAAAATTATATTTTATATAAAAACACTTTATGTATGTATAATATGCATATGCACACACATTTTCCATATGTTGGGCCATTTTTATTTCCTCTCTTTTAGAGTAATTAGTGGTTTATACTTCCTCACTGAGGAGGCTACCCAATTTTATTTCTAAGCTGATATTGTTACTGACTCAAATTGAACAAGATGAGCTTTGAGAAAAGCACAGCCTAAGAGAATAAGATCATTTGAAAAAACAGAAACCTTGCAGAGGTTTCTTACCTGTACAGCAATATATTCTCTATTTAAAGGAGATAATTAGAGGAAATATGGAGGAAATATTTTTTTATTAGTGCTATTTCTTATTGAACCTATCTCTGTATATAGTTATATATACCCAACATTTTCTCCTTTTTTTCTTATATCTCATTCTTACTTCTTTTCCTCTAGTTCCCTCCTGCTCCCTTCAGGAAGATCTCTCTCTTTTCTCTACACAAACACCTTCCCAGATACCCCTTTTCCTTTACACCTGTTCTCCCTATCTCTTCTCACTCTCTCTTCCTCAACCACAACTTGACTGAACTCAAAAGGCAAAGTAGACAGTAGTTGGTTCCCAAAAAGTGATTTAGGATACTCAGTTTGAGCTTGCCTCCTTTGGCAGCTCATGTTCAGAGATACTCAGTAGAAAGGGCAAAGTCTTCTGTAAAATATGGCTGGACAGGGTCACTCCTCATCTACTGAGTAAGGCTTCCTTTCCCACAATAGATATTTTTGTGGACATAGTCTCAATGCAGTCAGAGAGCAAAGTCAGCAAAAGCAGCATTTGATGTAGGAAAAAAGCCTATATTGGATGAGCATTTCACAATTTCTGCAAATTCTCCTTTCCCCTATTTTTATTCATTGCAATTTAACTACAAATCAGTTTACTGTTATCACCACCATACAGCCTTGTTTGAGTGTGTTAGCCTTAGCCTTCCCGGCTAGTGCAATGGAGATTTCCTCCCTAGCTATGACTCTCCAATATCTCTAAGTCCAAATACAGAATGATATATAAGTCCTTTTGAAGGTTCTTAAAAGTCCCCCTCAGTTCACTTGATCCTGTAAGTCTGGCCACACCATCAACATCCTACTTCAGCAGCTCAGCAGGATGATGAAAGAAGAGGGCCTGAGGAGCTTTCAATAAGTTCAAAAGCTCCCCCACTCAAATTTTTTCCCATTTCAGCAATCCCAGTAACAACTCACATTTCTGACAGCATGTCAGTAGCCACAGCAGAGCTCGCTGATAACCACTTTGCAGTGCCCTGAGAAGCAGCTCTCCTCCTGCCTCCCCACCTGCCGGGATCAGCCCACCTTTGCCATTCAGCACGGCCAGGGAGCGCTTCAGTTGGCAGCAAAGTAAACCTTGGCCCTAGGGCTGCACAAAAACCTTTTTTTTTCCCACCTAAAGAGGTTGAAATACCCATGTCAGCCCACAATGTATTTCACAGAAGTGTGTCTTTCTTTAGCAGAATAAGAAACCTGTTCTGCCCAAATATTGGTAACTTTAATACTCAGCAGCTGTTGAAGATTTTTTCTGCTATGGCTGATGCAAAACACCGCTATTTAAACCCAGCTTTAGTACAGATCTTCTGAAGATAACCCCATGCTTTCCTGACAGGGCTTCAGTCTGCAGCTACTATATGCAGTGCATCAGTGTAGTTTTTGGAAATCTCTCATATACTGTGCACAAATTATTTGTATTAGGGACTAGAGTGGCACTGTACCACTTCCAAATACTACAGCAGCTTTTGATGAGTGAACATCTTTTATTTTGAAATTGTCCTCCCTCAGTCTGTTGCTGCATATGTTAAAAGACCCTATCAAAAGCAAAATTACACTAAACTAGATTTAAAAGTGTCAAGTGCATTGAATAAACATTGGAGACATCAAAAGCCTGAGTGGATGCTCCTGACAACAAGTGGTGTGGGAATGCCAGCCTGTGCTGAGCCTGATAAAATTCCATTTCTATCTACTTACTGAAATTGCTTCACAAATATATTTCTGCATATCAGTGTCACCTATCCAGTTCCAGGCACCGGAAGAATTGGTTTAAAATTGTCAACTGAAAGATATCAACACTTTTTTTTTTTTCCCCATGGAGTATCAATGTCATCTACATCTCTTTCAAAGAGGAAAAAAAAATAAAAGAAAAAACAACCAAACAACCCACACAACTTTGAAGCATTTGTTTTTGATGTTTTTAGTCTGTCTTCTCTTTCACAGTTTGTAGTCTTACTTTTTAATCACACAGGCTACAAAGCACTGAGGTTTATTGAAACAGAATTTGTGGGTGCTGTCAACATGTGAGTTGCCTATATAGCAGAAGTTCATTACCTTGGAATGGGATTCATATGATATTTACTGAGCTGGCCAATTGAAATACCAAGGAAGAGATGTGTCCAAGATCATATTTCTTTTGTAGCCCAAAGTCATCTTCAACACACCAGAGTGGTTCAAATATCTTTTCTAAAAAGTAATCTGGAGATGAGGATAATGGTGACAACTCTATTTAGTTTTTCTTAAGAAATGTTAGTTGCCACTAAGCCACATTTCTACACTTGCATCTTCATTTGAGATGCATTTCTTCTGTCTAGGGCTAATGGGAGATCATCAAGTCCCTTTCCTCTAGGTTAGAAACCAATACAGAGTTTTAGCAAAAGCCAAAGTGTGAAACATGACACTTACATCACCTTTAGCATGCATACAGCCAGAACCAGATCTCCCAAAGGCTGAAGAGCCCTCTGAGGCACTGGTCAGACTGAGATAGGAAGGACTCTTTTACCCTCCCATGGTAGCAAGGCCCTGCATGGACTGGTTACACAAAGCTGGAAGACAAGTGCAGAGCTGCAGAGCTCCAAGTATATCTGATCTGGTGCAGGTGCCAGGATCTGGCCTTGACTTCCTGAGGTATGTTTGACATTGAATAAAATATTTGCCAGGTATTTAGGAAATAAGATAACTGACAATGTGACAGCCCTCATGGGGAAATACAGCCACAGAATAAGAGAAATTCACTGGCCAAAATCAGACAGCAGAAGTTTCACAGATCCAATAGCTTTACAGATACCAGACTGAGATGCCCAAGTGCCCCTTTAGGCATGTAAGAGGGTTCTTTGAGGTCTTACTTTTTTCTATCTGGGCTTGATAGTCCAAATATAACTCTTCAGATCTATGAAAACAATTAAGGGATACAGTTCTATTATGCAGTTTCAAAATGAACCTGCAAATCTTGTGTCAGATTTCTAAAGAATGGCAATTTCACTCCCTATTAGAATAAGATAATTTCTGTCTGACAGAATTCCCTGTAAAAGGGAAAAAGTTATTTTCTATATGTTGGAACACCAATCAGTTTCTTATCTCTGAGAATTTTTCCGTTCCCATTTTTTACATTTTACAGCAGATATCCTTTCCACTCACTTGAGACAGCTGAGCCAATAATTAACAAAATTTCACTTGAGAGAGAAAAATTTTAGCTTTATATACACAGGTGTCACAACAATCAGATTCCAACAGAGAGTGAATTGTTTCAAATTAACTTCTGCATGCACAGACGAGAGTTTTGTGCAAAAAAAAACAAGAGCAAAAGCAGAGATATTTCCAATGCCTGTGCTGGAAGCCAATAGCTCCAGATCCCTTCTACCACCCTGGTGTCAAAGCCAAGGGCACCTTCAGATCCGAGCCTCTGCACAGCCTGGTGGACACGAGCCGCGGTGCTGGAGTCTCCAGAGCCTGCTCTGTTCTGCAGCCAACTGCAGAGCAAAACCTGATTCTCATACAGGCAGCCAGCTGCAGAAACCCAGGCCGGCTGCCCCGTGCTCTGCCCTGCTGTCCCACAGCTGGAGCAGCACACGGTCCCTCCCTGTCGGAATCCAAGACATTCCTCTCCGTGCCCCAAACTCGGACAGGGGTCTGGGCAGCCCTGGCAGGAAGCCAAAAAACACTTGGGGTTTTGATTTCAGCCCATGGGACAAATTACCAAGCTTATATGA